>JAWQRJ010001473.1:0-15784 GCA_033557515.1 Diorygopyx duplodentatus | reverse complement strand
ATATATTTATTTTCATCTTTCATAACTTTGATTAAACATATCTCCTAAAGTAGAGGAGGTAGATAAAAAATCTTCAATAAAAAGGCAAAGACCAGTTAATTTTCTGTAAGAAATCGTCTAGAATATGTTCTTAAAACAAGTAATTTAAGAGAAAATAAAAAAATTGCAACAAGATTCAGTTTTATCTAAAAATATTTTTTTTCTTCATATAATCAAAGCAAATTCTCTGGAAATATAGGAGGTACAAGGAAAATTGGAGATAAAAAATAACGTACAAGTAACTGTTGGTGCAAAAACCCTAATGAAGATATTTTGGATTACGCAATTTTGAAGAAATATCAAAATTCACACCAGCGAAACAATTTTTTTTTCTGATGGATGATATATCTAATTTTTGCATATTTCGTAACTCCGATTAAAGATGTCTGCTAAAGTAGTAACTCCGATTAAAGATGTCTACCTCCTCTGCTAAAGTAGAGGAGGTAAATAAAAAATCTTCAATAAAAAAGCAGAGACCAGTACATTTTCTGTAAGAAATCTTCTAGAAAACGTTCTTAAAACGAGTGATTTAAGAGAAAATAAAAGAATTGAAACAGGGTACAGTTTTATCTAAAAATTTTCTTTTTATTGATACAACTAAAGATATCTCTGAAAAATTTTGAGGTACAAGAAAATTTTGAGGCTAAAAAATAAAATACGAATAATTTTTGGTGCACCCCTAAGATCCTAATGAAGTTATTTTGAACCACGTAATTTTGAAGAAATATCAAAAATCACACCGACAAAACGACAAAAGCTTTATCTGTTCCCCATATATTTCTAATGGACGGTCTACGGTAGACAGCCTGTATACAGAGCGAACTATGTTTTATCATTTGGCCTTTTTTTTTTAACTATGGCCATCATTTTGTAATTTGTTTGCATAAACCAAAATTAAATTGTTGTGGTTCGTTTTAGTCAGAACATGAATGTAAGGGTTCTGCAATTGTTTGTTGCTTAGAGTTAGTTATTTGTCAACTTTTGCAAAATGCAAAATTGTTTGCACATGTTGCTTAATTATGTATTTTTTATTCGCAATGTAAAATTACGAACAACAATAATGTAACAAGGATGTAATCTTTAAATAACTTACAACGTGGCGTCTTTATACAGGCACGGAAAAATAATCTGCCATTTTATTCTATGCATTATTTTTTTCTAAAAAAAAATTAAAAAGAGATGCAAATAAGCACAAAATATTAAGTCAAGGACAAAAATTACAAAAAAGCACGTAAACATTAGTGCGAAATGACTTATTTTTACATAATTCGTACATATTTTAATATAAAATATATCTGCTTATAATACTTATAATAAGCTTAATGCTTAGAAATCCGGGCTCTACTTATTACTTATACATTTAAGGCATGTTTTGGAGGTTTAAAATTCATATTGAAAAACTTAATTAAATGGTCAATATTTTTCTGATAGCTGACCAGTGTTAGGAACCGTAGGGGATTATCCTTACGTAAATGCTTATATCCTACTTACACGAAGGGGAAGAAGAGCAATAATATAAAATTTCAGCGTTTTAAATATATAAAACTAATTGATTTCTACATAACATAAGATGAACGAAGGAAATTTTAACTGCCTTTGGTCCATCAATACAAAGTATTAGCAAATTTATCTCCTTCTGATTTTTTGGTGAAAATTCGGAAACATTTGAGAATAAATTGCAATTTGTCCAATTTATTAAAATGGTTTATTTAGTAGCCCAATTTATCAAAATGGGCACAGTCGATCGTAATAATATATTAAATTTACGTCACGTTTATTGTGAAAAACACGAATGTTAATTTTAAATTTGGCAGTGAAGAATAGAAATGAAACAGTTACTTACTATTTCTACCATTAGAATTTTTGAACTTATGAAAATGGTATTATTAAAAGACATGCTGTATATTTTTATAAAGAAATCCCACCTGTTTTTTTTTTAATTTGTACAAAAATTTAAATTGTAATATTTTCTAAAAAGAAAAGTTATTGTATATTTGTAAAAAAATAAACGTAAGTTATTTTATATTTTTATAATAAATTTTACGTGTTTTTAAAGAAATTTGTTATTTTATGTGTTCGTAAAAAATAAGTTATTTTATATATTTAGGAAGAAGCTTATGTTATGGACATTATTTTGTTAAGTAGAGAAAATTAACAAAGAGAATGTTAATTTTTTTTTTACATTTTCGTTGAAGAAAATTTAAAGTTGTCAACACTGACAAATAAAAAATATAATATAATAAAATATGATATAGGCATAAAAAACATTTTATGTCTTTGTGTATTAAGCGTTTATGTATTATTAAATTACCAAAAGATTTTTATCGATTAAATTTCTTCTAAATTTTACGTGTTTGTAAAGAAATTTGTTATTTTATGTGTTCGTAAGAAATAACTTATTTTATATATTTAGAAAGAAGTTTATGTTATGGACATTATTTTGTTAAGTAGAGAATATTGACAAAGAGAATTTTAGTTTTTTTACATTTTCGTTAAAGAAAATTTAAAGTTGTCAACACTGACAAATAAAAAATAGAATATTTTTTAGAAATTTGTTATTTTATGTGTTCGTAAGAAATAAGTTATTTTATATTAGAAAGAAGTTTATGTTATGGAGATTATTTTGTTAATCTAGAACCAACTACTTTACCGACGTGTGACGTAAGCAGTTCGGTACGGTAACTCTTCCAACTACTTCCGATTAATGACAGCAAAAATTCATAGGTATTATTGGAAAATCGTCGACCAAACACACGATTATGTTCGTATTCGATTTAAACTTACACATACCCTACCATGGACTAGTTAGTTCCCTTTAAATTCATTTTTAAAAAACACTTAAAAGAGAAGTTACATTGCATCAACAATTCCATGGCATATGTCTAGGCTCCAGGGATTTTTACTTTTATTTGATAAACACTGCATGCAGATAATTATTTTGAATAAATAGCAAAAAATAATTTTAATTTTATTAAGAAAACAGCCAAAATACAATGAAAATATATACATATTAAAGTACAGGTAGAAAGTAAGAATGTTGGTTTATTACCCCCGCTGCAACTCTGCGACAATACAGGTTGTAAACGGAGGGCTCAATTTATGACCGGAAGCAAGAATGGATTTACAACTTGTCGTAAATACCACTTAGTTTTGGACCTGTATACTTAGCGCGTTTTTAGATTGGCATTGTCATAAATCTTTAAGATACTCTCAAATTGACTTCTTTAAAAGAGCCAGTCAAGAAATATTTGAGAAGCACTGGGAAAAGGAGTATTAAGGAGCGATTATTACTCACATTGATGGTGATAACTATTTCAAATTGTTTAATGTACAAAAGCGGTGGGTCTATATTTTACAGCCTTTTGTAAATGGGGATCTGACATCCTTTTTTATTACCTCAAAGTATTATTAATGGTCGCTTTTGATGTTTATTTACAATTGGAAATTTTCTTGCCTTGGAAATCCCGATTACAACAATTTATTTTTAAAATGCTGTAATAACAGCATTTTGCATAGCTTAAGTACTTTGTAATTTGTTATAACATTCATTAAGCACACTCTTAAATATTATTTACCATATTTTCAACATTTCGTACTGGGAATGTAATAAATTCATCGATACTTTTTATTTTTTCCATAATTGTCATTTGATTTAATGGGCGAGGTTCCACTTTCTAAACATGTGAAGTCTCAAGAAGAGCAATCTAAGTGTATAAACAAATGGCATTTTGTGCTCGCACTAATTCAACATAATTAAGTCTAATTAAACCAAATTAATTTGGGTTTACGCTGAAAACTATGCTATTAATTTCAAATCGCGTAAAAACAACTGGACGTCACACATCAACGTTCGACTACTAAAAACAAACGCGCAAAAGCGGAGTCGATTGCTGGGGATTAGTGCACCTCATTGAGGTTGTTAACATGGGGTCGACACTGTTGATTGTATAAGCGAATTGGTGCAATTGTCAACAGTTAACTTTAATCATCCCCACCATAGACCAAAATTGAATGACGTCTAAAAGAAATACTTGTGATAAAAAAATTAATATAAAAATAATAATTAATTAAATAAAATTGTAATTAAATACCGTATGTTGTATCAATATTATTCAGATCAGGAAAAATACTTCCCACATTTTATGACAGATTATAGAATATATGTATTAGAAGACTGATGAAGAAGAATGATGAGACTTCGTGCAGAGAAGTTTACATTTCATTACAATTGACATCATAGGTCATACGATCACCAATAATCTAAGCAATCTAGATTATCAATTGGGGTATGAGTACCCAGTGTATGATGGAATCTGAGCTCACCCTTTTAATAGATTATTATAGTAGATAAACTTCGAATTGTTTTTAAACCACTTAATGGTTAACACCAACAATCAATTCCATCAACATTAATTTCAAAGTTATAAATTTAATTAACTAAGTACTATTAACTATTAAGTTTTGCAAATAAAATTAAATAAATATTAGGGATGCATATTAATTAAAAAAATTAAGTCCTATAATGTGTCCTTTTTCAATTTCTAAGGTCAACTTTCAGGTTAAGAATTTCAAACGTTAATGCTTAAGCAATTTTGCCAGTACACATTTCTTCTATGTGCTACTTGAAGTAGAGGCCTACTTGAAGATATCTCAATAGATGTCCATTTCAAACGTACATTTTCCTTTCATAACACGATGGCACCGTCATAACTGAAAACAGCTGATCTGTGCTAAAATCGAATGAGGCTGCCCGGCAAGAGCAGAGGCTGCCCTGAAACCATCGTAGGTTAGTACACCCTCCCTTTCCGCGGATCAATAACTCGAGATCTGAATTCATCGGGACCTTGACTTTAACGGAGTCCTACCCTAATAAAAGGACTCCGAGTACAAAGGGGCTTATGAGATGGAAAGGGTGGAGAAATCCCATCCTGAAACACAATGCCTGTCGTCGGTTTATTATTTGATTTAATCCGGATTTTACGATATAATGCTATATAAGCATTCTCTAATATCTTTATGCGTTTTTGTACTTTACTTATATACGGTACATCAGCAATCGTTTCTTATCAGAGTGTAGTAAGATTAGTTAGCGTGCTTAATGGGAAAATAAAAAGTACAAATGTTTGATTTGCAACAATAAAGTAATAACGATATAAAATTCGATTATTTATAAGAGTTAGTAACGTTAAATATAGTCTTGGTTGCCAATACATCGTACTAATCATTATTTTCGAATAAAATACACTGCATTTGCTTTTATGTTGCAAAATAAAGTAACTGTTTGATAACTGCTTTTGGAAAAGATAAAGATAGCTAAAGAGTATTGTGTAAATGTATAATCAATAAACGCCTGATACATGTGTGACATCAGGCGTTTATCCGCAAATTTCAGGTGACGAACTGCGTGATAACGTGATCGTATCACGTTTATTATTAATGGCTGCGATTATGGAAAATTTAAAGCATTTTATTTCGAGACCACAGTCGGGAATTGCATGTGATGAATAAACTGAACGCTGATAATAGCTGTAACTCTTCGGACGACTTACTATTAAGATTAATGATGTTTGTACTGATAATACAAGATAGTACTATATATAGATACTCGGTGTAGCACACTTAGTAATATTATAACACAATAGTGTAAAGAATTGTTATAAAACCTGCTTCCACAGTTAAAAAGAAAGAGACAGGTAACACACCCAAACAATAACAACCACCAAGATGAATTTTAAGTAAGCACACACAAAAGGCTGTATAGTATTATTGTACTTTTATTGTCATTAACTGGTACTTTTACTTATGTATACCAAAAACTATACACAAAAAATAAACTAAGCTATATATAATTTTAGCTGTAGTATTAGCTGTGTAAAAATTTCATTGGAAAAGTAATTTAGAAACTCATCCGAAGGATATTGCATATTGGATATTCACATTTAAAACATTTTAACAGCGTAGTTTGTTAACTACTAGTTTACTGTTGATCACTAGTTTACTATTGATCACCATTTACTGGTTCGATTGTTATGTTATTTGCACAACAGACCTTGCTGGGTCACAACAAGCCCAATTTAGGTCACGTTATTTAAGAGGGTGATATATATGTTAAGTCCAAATAAAGATGTAAATGCGGAAGTGGGCACGATTCCGCATTTACATTTTATATCTGAAAAACTAAACGCATAAGTGTATTGGTTTTGTGAAGGTTTTGCGCTGCTTTTATCATACTGGTTTATTTGGAGTTCTAATTGCAGTTTCAAGGTTGATTTCACATTGCTGTTTGTAAAAAACTAAATATTTTTTCATTATTACAATTTATTGCTACACATATTCATTTATTAGAGTCTAATACGTCAGGGTCACATAAATTCCGTTTAGAAATATTCCAAATTCCGCCATTACTTAAACGATTCCAACGGTAGTTCAGTTGGATTTATTGAAATATTATTGATGAAAAGCCGGTTGCGTGAAATAAAATTTCCTATAAATTTTTAAAAGAAAGCGTTCTAGAAAATTGTGGGAGTAATGGAAGTATGCCATCAAGGTCTGAAATAAAAAGTTTTCAATTACAGCACGACAAAATTGCCTTTCAGGAGGTCGATAAAACAAATGAGCCAATTGTAATTTTTTGCACGTTTTCGCGATTGAATGAGCGCACCGCTTTCTTACGGAGTACATGTCCAGCAGCACGTCATACGGACATTCCACGAAAGCAGCAGATCGCGATTCGCAATTTTACACAAGTCTCGATGGTGATTACGTCACGTGACGACACACCTCCGTTACACACAGAGGTCTAGAAGAATTTTTTCTCGGTCACATTTCGTAGAAGAGAGTCAACGGACTCAGTAGTATCAAGACTTGGAACGTAGCATAGGATTGTGGTGACAAGTTGTGAAACAACACCACAATTTTTAACAAAAACGAACATATATAATCAATCGGTCATCATTGCACTGGGTTTTCCGATCACATAATCTATTTATATTTATTTAGTGATAGAGGTTTGAAAATCCCATACAATAATAATTCGTAGAATATTTTTGATTCTGAGAGAAATGTGTGATTAAGCTTAAGGGAAGTATCGTACAGTGCGTCTATGTAGTTCGTTTTGTCCATAAACTTTTCGATGGTGAGAGCTTAAATATCGACTTATTGATTTTTAAAGTTTACGATTACCTGGTAATTAAATATTACCTGGAGGAAAAATGATTTTTTTAATGCAAAATCACCCAAAAAATATGATTCTTTCGTCTCTCACTGGAAATACTTTCTTTGTGTTACTAAATAGGTTGACAATTAATAAATTTATTACTGTCTCATAATACTTTGACTTACTTTTTTATTGATATTTTGCATTTTTTGTTAACATTATCCACAATTTTAATAGTCTCGTAGAGTTTGTTCCACAAAACATATTTTTAAATCATCTATAAACTGTTAATTATTAATCTTGTTATTTCAATAACGATTAATGAATATTTTTATACAACACTACATTGACGATTACTAATAGTATGTACTATTTACTCAAGTGACATCTCAACAAAACATGAAAATATTTGCAGACGACTCAGTTTTATTATTTGCTCCTCTGTAATATTTACTCAGTCAATGATCGGAGGTTCATAGCAACATTGTTCACAATTTACGTCATTAAATTTAATTCCAATACAATTCTATTTAAGAAAAAAACCTGCAGCACTCTTTGTTGGTTTGAGAAATATTAAAAATTATGTACTTATCTTATACTATTAAACGAGCTAATCTTGTTAATTTATTTATTAAGGTGCCGGAAATCGATTGAGATAGGTTAGTAATCATAATATCTGGGTTTCGAATTATTGTTTTTTATTGACTAATTCATACTATAGACCTCCTGGTACCTAAGAATGTTTATGTCCTAAATAAATATATTTCTAAAATTATATTTAGAGATTTTACCATTAAAATTTTAATCCAACTTTCCCGACAATTTATTATGAATCAGGCTCATATTTCCTACATAAGCCTCGCTCCAATCTGCCACCAGATTGCAAATAATGTGCAAAAAGTTGTCAAAAGCCTGGCTCAAATCAGCATATATGGCGCTGATTGGACAAAAATGCTTGTATTAAAGACTTTATACGAAATAAATGTTGTATATTCCATATAACATTTTATTTCGTGTGACTCCTAAGTTGCATGTAATTAACACATAAGCAGATAATTAATTTACCAACCAGCGCACAGTGGTCCGTTTTGTCGATTTCTCACGTAAAAAATAAAAAATCAACTTGCATTCAAGTTATTGTATTGTAAAAAAATCAACTATATTTGTAATATATCATTGGAAAGAGCAATAATCAGGCTAGCAAGTGTATAAAGAATTTTGGGCATTTTAATAGGCGAAGAAGAAATTTTAACGACAACAAAAAAAAACGTGTACAGCAATAATTGTGGCAAAAGCTACACTTAATTGTGGATAGACCAAACCTGTGATGTGGTAATCCAAATGATAGAAATACAGCCCGTCGATTTTTTGAACATTCTGATAAAGCAACAGATATTACTGGTGTAGATGTTGAAGTGATTAAACGATTACGATGTGTTCTTTTGGTGTTAGTAATTTTAGTGTGAATAGTGAAATGTTTACTGCATTTACAGTGGAAAGTGTGTTAGTGAGTATCGAACTATGTTAGTAAGTATCCAAATGTCGACAACCGTTCACAAAATGTTAATATATGGCTCTTATTGTTAGGTGTTAACATCAACGTTTGTGCTAATTGGAGATTTATCAGAGGAAACCCAGGACGTCCAGAATAAAAACATTAGAAAACTCCACGAAAAGCATATATGGAAAATCAAGTATTAGTATTATCAGAATTTTATGTTTCTAGTCTTCGATAATTGCCATTGAAGAAGTTTAGAAGATTGCTAGCTAAGAACTTTAGAAGTGCTCAAACTACTGCAAGAATCGACCATAGAAGATAATGACGAATTAGACTGGAAAATGAAGAAGACAACGTAGATGGGGAATCGGATAGTGAAGACGAATAGTGATGTAAGTGAATCGTTTAGATTAATTAATAATTTAGCAAAAATTTAATTGTACTTGCAGTGTGTAGGTGTTATTGAAATACACATATATCTTTTAATTTTTTTTAAATACTTAATTTAATTCTTTTTTAATTCTTATATTAAAAATTGTAATTGAATAACGTGTATACAGTAGTGTATATTTACGCAAAAAAAAACATTAATAAATTATTATCGACGTTCGTTGCGATTAGAGCTTACAATACCGGGATTGTACATTAAAAATAATTTGGATTTATTATTTTTTTATTTTTCGCTTCAAAGTTCGAAAAATAGTTGTCAACTTTCAGGAACAAAAAATCTAAGAAGCACACCACTCATATAAATCGTTAACTATGGTTATAGAGACAATTAGAAAAGAATTAACAATCAAAAACCATGAAAAGAACTGTGACAAAACCAAAAAGTTGAAAGAGTCCATTTTTTGACCAGCAAAAAACGAAGAGTATCTTCTTTTACCAACCGTATTCTCTTGTGGTTTTGTGGTGATTTGCTCTTCTTGATGATTTTAAACAAATTCTCACCGGTATTACTATTAGAAAATTTACTTAATATCCAAAAAACAAACAAAACTTATTTTTTAAATTAACGTTGACTACAAAATGAATTCCGTTAACTTAACACTTTTTCTTTACAAGTAGATTAATAAATAAAGTAGACGATAGAAAGATTGGATATAATGAATGAATTCTATAAGTGTAATAAAATTTGTGTCCTTTACAGAACCAACGTACAGGTTTCCCATTTATCTGTATCCTATACTATTAAACGCGCTAATTTTGTATATATATATATGTGTGTGTATGTATGACCCATTACTATTGGCGATTTCCTGAAAATTATCACTCGCGAAGTGATATTTTCAAAAATTTATCGTCTAGTTATCGTGAAATATGGGATACTATTTCTAATTTGGAATGAGCAATTTTTCATTAAGGGTGTTCTTAGGCTGTACATCTTTTAAAATGTTCAAACTTGAAAATCTCGATTATTTTAAATTTTTAATCCATCACACTTATATTTTTATCATCTTTAGATTCAAAAGCTATGATTAATTTAATTACCAATCAAATATTTTAACATCCTATATACTATGCTATTAATTATAATAAAAAACGAAATCTCATATTTCAGGATAACTAGATTTTTGAAAATATTCGGGGTCGTAAGGGAGAATTTTCAGGATATTGCCAATAAGTAATTTTAGGTGCTATAGGAGTTAAGAAAATTTGATTAAGAATTCAGAGAATAATTCAAAAATATAATAATGTATGCGGTGCTCCATTTAAAAAAATTATGTTGAGTGAACGTTAAATGTTCGCGATTTCCTCAATATTTAATAATAAAATAAATTAATTGAATACAGTAATAGTGTAAAAAGTAAGTGAACATACTGTGTTTTTTTATGTTGCTAAAATTGTTGTTTTAATTGAAATTATTGCACTAAACAAAGTAAGCCAAGATTAAATCCACTATTTCCTGCATTGATAACATCTGAAGCATCCGTTCGACACCACTACACAGGACACAAATAAACATAAAACTCGATGGGCAATAAAGATTTAATCATCAATTCCCACCCTTGTGCCTGTAGTAGTATAATGGGTAACCCATAAAGTTAACCATTAACTTGTTTGTGATTAAGTGTTTAACAATTTAATCTTAAGTAATTATACGTAATATGACTTTTATATTTAATTGTGACAAGGACTGCGAATGCCCTCGTTAAATATAAGCAGGTTGAACGTAACTGCAGGTTGCACTGCGGCATAAATAATGTGTACGTGTGTGCATGATGGATTTATTCCAAGTCGTTTACTTCGGCAACAAACGTCCAATGGCATGAGTGGTAATCACATGTTTATTCTATTGAGTACAGATCCATTATCGCTATTATTAGAGTTGTAAAGCGGGAATACATAAAATGCTCTGTGATCAAACGGATGAGCTAATACAAATATTTGCACTAGCTAGATCTGGCAGAAAGGGAACATCTATAAAATTGTAAGGAACTAGTATCGAATTTTGGTTTTCCCTGCCAAAAGTATTAAAAAACACGCGATAAAAATTCTAAAATATACTAAGAAAAAAAATAGACGAAAGCCCGAAGTGTTCGCGTGAGATTTGTTATGCGAACGGTCGATGTTTTTATCGACCTCAAAACATTTACAACTATTTTCAATTTGCTTTTCTTTGTTTTGCCTCTTTAATCTTGAGGTTTTCTAATGGAGTTTCTTCCTAGCCAAGCATGACAACCCACAATTACTTGATATTGGGAATTTATAGCAGATAGATTAAGTACATATTGCGTGGTGACATTGTCCCATTTTCATCTTTACGAAAGGTGCATATTTTAACTTTTACTTTTGCAATAGCTTACACAGGCACAGAATATAAATTACACGTAATCTCATATGATAAGAGCAGGATGTATCCAACGTGATTATTTGATTAAGATGGCTATAAATATTCATTTGGTTGAGTTAAACAAACTCTTTGACTCACAAAACCGTATGATTACATCACTTTTTAATCAATATTCTATATTCCGAACCGTTATTTTCTTGATAGGGAACCCTATTCCAAGATTTTATACACTTTCGTTGTTTACCCCATTTTATGTGGAGTGTATTGGATCTAATTAGCATATAAAATCTTACTAGCACCATTCGTATACGTAATAAAAGAAAGCAGTACCTACCTTACCAGCAACCCTAAAATTAAAATAAATTGTATGTAGGATAACAGAGTAACAGAAAGAGGAGGTGCTTAGGGTTCCGCTTTTTACGAAAGAAGCTCGAAAAACTGACCTTATAACGTAGTTCACGCAGACGACACTTTGTGGCTTCTGCATCTTGTCGTATATAAGTGTTCCTTGCGATAAAACCCACACGTAACCACCGGTTTTCGCTAAAAACCGATACCTGATCGTTTCGCATTGTCCTTTCGAGAATACTGAAAATAACAGAGAAAAACAAACTGTATATCGTAAAAGCTGAAGCTCATAAAGGACAACTCTTAAACGTCGGATGTTCATACAGTAATCAAATTTAATGACTTCTGCAAAATGTCTAGTAGCTAAAACGAGCCTCTCGTAAGAACTCAACAAATCCCTGTGGGAGATAATACAATGAAATAAAGCGTCCCTTCGGGACGTCCTCTATTGTCTAGCCCTGAAGTCAGCAAATACCCCCGTCTTTGGCAAAATGAAATTACCGACATCAACCCCCGCCAATCGTTAAAGATAGGACGGAAGCGAGAGATAGGCAGAATCAAAAGCTCGGGAGTTATTTTATGACCCCATCAAAATGTGGCGCGAGATACGGATACCAAAGGGCCTTTTGAACTATTCTTTCATAGAGACAATAATATCGAAGGGATACGTGCAGACTTCAAACAAGTAAACAAATAAAAAAAACAGAAGGCCAAAAAAAATAGAGCTGGAACATTTGAAAAAATATGGAAAGTAGAAATAGAGGTGGTTTTTTATATTTTTATAAGTATGAGAAAATACTGTAATATCCCTCCGTGTTTTTCCTATTTTTCTTCTTATTACGTTGCTGCCCAAAATAAAATAATACTGTCTGACTTTTTTTCAAAAAATCTTTTTGCAAATTATATTATTGAAAACAATACTATTTTAAAAACTTGATTCAGAGACCTTCCAAATTCTTGGCACCGTAAATACAAATTGTGCTACGATGTCTAAAAAAATAATTCGATATATTTTGTGGCATCATACTAGGATAAACTAGATAATAAATCTAAAGTCTGTGCTACAAGTTGTTATATTTGTGCCTACTAGTAAATAGTTTTTTTAATAAATATTCATTTCTTTAATTGTCAAGGAAATTGCCTCCTTGCATTTAAAACCAGTTTTAAAATCTCAACTGACGTCGTTTAATTGAGGTAAGACGCAGTTCTGGTTTTAATTACTTCAGCTTTGTAAATATTTGTATATTTTCCCCAAAGATCTAGGAATGCGTTCTAAGTAACCAACTGGTCACTGGTCAACGACCTCTATGTGAAAAATGCTTGTTGTCGCAGCTACTTAATAAGAAAGACACTATAAATTGGCACAACTCCATCGCGTAGCGGAATTGGTTAAACGGCAGCTGTGCCTGACGAACAAACATTCACTTCTTATTTTATGCGCGTTTTAAAATTTGGAAACTATCGAAGCAAAAAATGCTAAAGGTTTACGAATGTTAAACATGTGAGCCGTGCAAAATATCGCTAAGAAACTTTAAATAGATTTTATTACGGTTGATTGATGATCCCCATTTCAACCAATGGTTCTGTAATATTTTTATGTTCATAGAGAGCAGTAAAAAAATAGCAATGAGGTCAACGTATCCTGGCAGAATATATCTTTGTCTCAAATCGTAAGGATTTCAAAAGAAAATATCAATACGAAATTCTAAAAACACTTAATTCGATATTCAACAAAAAATTAAATCAAAAAAATCCTCTCACTGAAATTGATGTCGATGTTTTGCCAAAATATTTTTAGAAAAGGGTGCTTTTAAACCCTAAGTGAAAACAATCCGAAATTAACACGTGTTAAATTCCGCAGTTTATGTGATGATAAACATCGTTACATGTCACCGTAGTGTTTAAAAACTTTTTATTCAAGTGTTTTCTATTTCAATCCTGAAAAGAAAGTGAATAAACGACGTTATCTGGATAACGATCGAACAAAAATAAACGCGTTTTAGATGCGTAAATTTTAAGAACCTGCAATCGTGCAGGAATCAAGACAAAAGGACACTGTAAAATATTTCATTTTTACGATTATGAAAACCCGCCTGCTGAAAGCTGTGAAACCAAAGCCGAACTTCAAGATTGACAAAGTCGGTGCGCATTCGTTAAATGGGAGGGGACATAAAAGTGCCGGGTCGTAAAAAGACGAGGGGCGGTTGGAGATTTTCCATTTCCATCGCTGAGATGGGAAAGGCGGACGAAGCTGAACAAGTTTCAGCAAGCTCGTTTGCTGAAGGGCGCATCTGCTTTCATCAGATTAATCAACAACGAAATCGGGATACTGTAGATTTTTAATTTGCCGGTCGGTACATAAGTAAGTGATGTATTTTAATTTAAAACTTTACTGGAACTTATAAAATTTTCAACTAACTTTTTCATAAAACTGTATTTCCTTTCGCATTCTCCTTTACAATTGTAAAGTACAAATGAAAAGATGACGCGATTCACAATTAAATTGAAGATGACTGATGTGGTTTATAATTCTCTGTTCTACCAACGAAGTAGGCTAAGAATAACCTACTTCTTTGTTATTTAAATCTTAGGTCACAAGGCTTGTCTGCGGATTTTTATTTGTGAATTCAAAAAAAGTAAAATGCCTTAATATTGACAGTGGAATTATAAATTTACAAAAAATACATTTAGTCAATCAGATTAAAATATTCAAATTTGAGTTCTCTTATTGAATTGGTTAATCGCTTGGTGATGGCTACTGACATATCATGAAAATAGAAACAATTTTCAAATTTTTCCAAAAAATAAAATAAAAGATCATACACCAGTGCAACAATTAATTCGTTAGAAATTTTTTAAGGTTAAATATGGGAACAAACACGAAAATGCTTTTCTTGAAGATAACTTATGTTCATGTATTGAGCTAGAACAAATTATCGATAATTTATAATAAATGATAAAAATAAGTAAAACATCAATTTTTACATATTTCTCTCTAGCTCTCTTGTAATTTGCTTTAATAAAATATGTTGCAGATAAAAGCTACACAATGTGGTGTTTCTTAGAATGTAGAACTATTTTTTTAAGCAGAGCGTTATTTATATTTGGGCATTAACTTCCACTTATAAAAAGAACACTTTGTATATTTTTAACTTCCCATTTTATTTTGTTGCAACGAAAAAATCAAGTTACAGAAAAAGCTAGTTATAAGAAAAATCATACTAAGTTTTGTGCTGAATATTTTTCACACTTAACACTTTTAGAGGCCCACAAGATCGATTTCCGAAAGAATATCAAATAACTCGATCGAATAAAGCATTCAAAAATCAAAGAAGAAAAAATGTAATAAAGATATGGTTGAATTTAAAAATCAAGTCAAGCAGTCCAAAATTCAGGTGTCCCAAAGTCGATGCAGACTCGGTTAAATGAAACAATATAGGGGTGTGTATCTAAGCTGTTCAGACCTCCTTTTGACATCCTGAAAAAACTGAAAATCGTCATTTTCTTCAAATATGAATATTTTCGATATTATTTATCGTATCAAAAAATTTCAAGGGAAAAGTTGTAGATATCAAAACATTCTGTAGGGTAGATCATAAAAATATTTTTTACCTTGCACCAGTTTCCAGATAAGACCCACCGTTGTTATTTTTTTAAATGGAAACTATAGCTGATTTTAACATTACTAAATTACTTGATTTTTTCCCTTTCCAACGATATAAGGTTCGAGGTATTTATCTTTCATAGTTTAGGAGATATGAAGAAAAATCATATTTCACACAGATTTTAGCCCACATCAGCCAATTTTCGATCAATCAATTTAAAAAAAATACAACTTTGGGTCATATCTTGAAACTGGTGCAAGGTAAAAAATATTTTTATAATCTATCCTACAGAATGTTTTGATATCTTTTTCCCTCGAAATGTTTTGATACGATAAATAATATGG
>JAWQRJ010001472.1:0-15786 GCA_033557515.1 Diorygopyx duplodentatus | reverse complement strand
GGTAACTGTTTGCTACCATACTTTTTTGGCACATCCTGTACAAAATATTGTTTTTTACTTCAATACATTTTAAAAAACCTTAAATATTTTGTATTTAACTTTTTTTTCCAGCTATCTTAAATTATCCTCTTTTTAAAACTCTCAGTAACATTTGTTAGTACTTCTGGGTTTATGCTCTGGAAGGCTTCTCTAATGCGCTCCTTCATATCATCTGGTGTTGTTGGAGGCGTGTCATAAACGATTCCCTTTACGTATCCGCATAAAAAGAAATCCTGAGGAGTTAAGTCAGGTGATCTTGGTGGCCAATTTTTGCATCCACTTCTTCCAATCCATCGATTTGCAAAATACAGTAGATATTGTTTATAACGATGGTGAGGGGACCGGAAGAATTTGATCGTTATAACAGTAGATCGCTATAAATAAAGAAAATCAACATTTATTGATAGAAAAAGAGTATTATATATGACCTACATTTTACATTTTACAAAAAGAACTTGTAGTACATATTACATACAGATTATGTATAGTATTATATTGTATCAAAAAAATCCGTTAATTTCGTTTGTCGATGTAGTCCTTTGCTTTTCAAGAATTTAGCTTCGGTTAACTTTTCTAGATGGGAAATAGCGGATTCTGTGTTTGCTTGTTTCGAATCTTGATTGAATATGAAATAGTTCCGAAGAATTTGGATTGCGGAAATCGCTTCCCTTATAGATGGCGGCTCAAATTCATCAAGCTCCCCATCGTCGTTTATTTCAACTTCCACATCTTGTGGAATCACGTGTTTTAAAAAAATTTCCTCAGTCATATTACCCTCAGTTGCAATATTCCCATCTACAATCGTAAAGTTTTGCCAATTCTCAATTGTAGCTAAATTATTTACAGGTAGCACGCTAACCCATTTGGCGAGAGGTAAGTCTTCTGACACGGAATTGTTCTCTTGACGTCGCAGCCATTCGATTAGGGGAAGATCATCTTCTTCAGAAAAATCATTTCTTTTTGTATAAAACCCAGCATGTGCAAAACAATTTGATATAGTGCTATGTGAAACACGATCCCAAGCTTTAGAAATCAATAGAATAGCTTCAAAAATATTCAGTTTTTGTGGTATAGAGCCTGCAGTTTTAGAGTCTGCCAAAATTTTCATAATCTGCAGCTTTCCTAACTGAGTTTTCAAAGATTTTATAACTCCTTGGTCTATCGGTTGAAGAATTTGAAGTCGTATTAGGTGGAAGAAATACAAGCTTAATTGTTTTCAAGTTTTGTATGTTTGGATGGGACGGGCAATTATTTACTAGCAGTAGCATTTTCTTTTTTTGTTTAAACATGTTGACATCCCATTGTCTGATTATTTTTTCAAATAATACTGATGTCATCCTAGTTCTTGGGTTATTTTCGTAATCGACAGGTAAGGACCTAACGTTTTTAAAGCATCGAGGCCGCTTTGCTTTGCCAATAATCAAAAGTTTAATTTTCTCTGATCCTGTCATATTGGCCGCTACTAGAATAGTCAATCTGCTTTTCTTTTGACAATTTGCCTCCGACACATTTTTCGCCTTTAAACTTCATTGTTTTGTCCGACATTATTCTAAAAAAGAGACCTGTCTCGTCCACGTTAAATATTTGTTCGTCTCTGTATCCTTTTCTTAAATTAGGCCACACCGTAGATAACCAGTCGCCGCATACCACTTTGGGAACATCCGCTGCTTCGCCACTAATTTTACCAAAAACAATATTATGCCTTTTTCGAAATTGGAAAAATCCACTCCATCCAACTGTACATTTAAAATCGTTAAGTTGCAGTTGTCTAGCGAAATCGTCATCCTTAGCTTGTAATATTGTGCCGTTTATGGGAACATTGTGGCTGCTTTGGATTTTAAACCATTGTAGTAAAGCGTTATCTATTTCTGACTGATTACAAGTCCTTAATTTTTTTGCTCTTAACGAACTCACACTGCCCTCAAAATTGTTCAGTATCTTTTCACGATTTTTATAAATGGTCGATATGGTTGACTGCGACATCTATAGTGCGCAAATATTCGTGAAAATTCGTATTGTTAGTAATAAATACTGTACTTACATGGAATTCCTTTGCTATTGAAACATTCGTCTCTCTTAAACTAGGGATGTGACATTGTACATAAAAAAATCGATTTTTAATTAATCGGTTTTTTAGTATGAAAAATCGATTAATAAATAATCGATTTTTCTTAAGAAAATAATCGATTTTGTTATAATTGTTATATTAATTGTTTTTTTCCTAATTTGTCAATTAATTTCAAAATAAACGCCATAAATATTATATCAATAAATTTATTAATTAAAAATAAACAACATAAATAGTAAGTTTTTATATAATCGACACAAATTAAAGTTTTAGAACAATCAAATTATAAAAGGTTCAAATTAAAATGTTTTTCACATAAATCAACTAAATTAAATTATTATGTTTTAATTTTTTAAAGAAATTGAAAAATTAAAACGCTGACCGCTGGATCAGGCGGGACTCGAATCCGCACCCCTCGCTATCCGGGCGAGTGCTCTTCCAATTTCTTTAAAAAAATTAAAACATAATAAATAACTGCAATGAAATTGCTTAAAAATAAAAATAACATTAAAAAATTTAATTATTCAAATAAAAAAAAACTAGATATCACAGTTCGCGTTGCGGGCTCCGGGCCAGAAGACCAAACTTAATGTCGGGGGGTTGCAGATGAAAAATCGGTAATAATTGATTGAATGATTATAAAAAAATCGATTATTAATCGATTATTCATAAAAATAAAATCAGGTATAAAAATCGATTTTTACTTTAAAATAATCGATTTTTAATCGATTATTTCCACAATCGATTATTTTTTCACATACCTACTTGCCAGGGATAAACGGTTCAACGGACCGCATTTTTTGAGAAGTGAATAAAATTTGGATCACAGAGAAAACGCAATTGGGCTTAGAAACTTTGAAGGCAACATTATAAGTGAAGTGCAATTTTTTCAATTCTTGTAAATACAAATTGGAATAATATAACAAAAAATGAAGAATTATTAAGTTCATAGATCAGAAAAGTATTTGTAAGCTAATATTTATAAGTAATATGTTATAATTTGTATATTTGACATGTTAATGGCTAGATTTATATTAATATTTATATTTGTTTTCGATGTTGACGCTATAAAAAGATTTTGTAATGTAATTTATGAATGTATGATTATTTTGCATACAAGTACTCGTTTATTGTGATGATACGAGAAGAAAAGAATGTTACTCTTTTATGATTTTTACAATATATCATGTAAGATCATACTATATAAGATCATACCCATTATTACTTTGCTTGTTTTTTAAAAATTACTCCATGTAATGGTATCAGTTTTATTAAAAAACGAAAACTAAAGATAACATATTTAGCAACATTCAAAAGTTATAAACTGTTTTAAGTAACGCAACGGCACATAAACTAAATGTAAAAATAAACTTATACAAGAGGGTGGTTCGAATTTGATCTAAGAAAAACTTTAAGCACCACAAAAAGTTTGTGCTTTCACTCATGGGTTATTCACCATTTTGTTGATATCTTGATAGATTGTTGCCCCATTATATTATTTACGTAGGAAGGTTATTTGTGGTCTCCTCAAGGATGTATATTATAAATTTCATCCCCATGGTCGCACAAATAAAAAAGTTGTGCCGCTTTGAAAAGAAAAAATTCGTTTTGATCGTACGAGGTTCAAATTCGAAATTTAGTATCTTGAGAAGACCAGAAAGCTCCTTCCTTAAGAAGGAATCTAGTTTGTGCTTCCACTTTTGGGTTATTCACCTTTTGTAGTTAAACACTTTGTGTAACTGCAAAAGGTTAACTTTTTCAGCAATTTTTAATACGTACCTTAGATAAAACTTGAACCACCCCATATTACACGAAAAACCGCAAAACTCTAAGCATGCTTCTTCTTCTTCGAACCCTTCTTGGTCGGCGCGACAGCTTTAGCCGCGACATCCCGAACGGCGCCGTCCTCGCCTTCCCCCCTCTGGCTCTGCGTCTTCCTGACGGCGATGCGGTGCTCGCGCCGCTTCCTCGCCTCCCTCGCGCGCACCCGGTGCGCCTCGGTCTGGTCGGCGAGCTGCTTGGCGCGCGCCATGCTCGCCTTCTTCCTGAAGATGTACTCCATCATCACGCGCTTGTTCTTGAACTGGTTGCCCTTGACCTTCGCGTACAGCTTGCTGTACAGGTGCTTGTCGATCTTCTTGGTGGCGCGGTACCGCTTGAGGAAGCGGCGCAGCACGCGCATCCTCAGGCGCCAGAGGGCGCGCGCCGGCGTGCGCGCCTCGGCCGTGCCCTTGCGCTTCCCGAAGCCGCTGTGGCGGCCCTTCAGGCGCGCCTCGGTGTTGCGGCGCGTGCGGTACTTCGAGTGGATCGCCTCGGGCTTGCAGATGATCAGGCCGTCCTTGAGCAGGCGCAGGATGGCCTGGCGGGTGTTGGCCCCCGCTATGTCGACCATCTCGTTCGGGTCGATCCAGATCTTCTTCTGGCCGCACCGTTTTATGGACGCCGCGAGGCGTTTCTGGAGACGCAAGTTGCTCATTTCGATGAAAACTGCAAAGTCGAGCGGTTACGTGTATTAGAGGTATTTTAAAAATGTGTGATAATACGATATAACTTACTAGGGGGTAATCACAGAATTGATAACTGCTCAAAATAGATTTGTCAAGCACGAAAAACCGATATAGGAATCGAAAATACAAAAGATACTTTGAGGGGTTTATAAGAATGAAGCTGTCAATTTCAGGTATGTGACGTCACATCACGTAATTTTATAAGCTTCAAGATTATTATTTCGTAATCGAATATTACAATAAATAGGAAATGGGAATTTTTCAAACGATAAATAATAATAAAATATAATTGTGAAATTATTAGCTCACATGTTTTTTGGGTAGTATGGTACAGTGTGATCATTTGAACCAAAACTGAATGTTGTCAGTGCGTATCCGCCTTTAAGTTTTAAACTTAATTTCAACCTTCCAGATATTGCAAATAATTTATAATAAGGATTAATGAGTTTGTTTTAGTAATTTATGATCACAAAAAGACAATAAACATTTTTTGTTATTTATTTAGAATTCGAAAAAATAGTGAATTTAAACTTTGAAATTGGTTCCCCTGTTTTTTTTTATATTCTAACCTCACTTAGTCCAACTGTCACCAAATAACATACACAACCTTACTTTTTAAGCACGTGAAAACTAGTGTTAAAAATCAAAATAATGGGCGACATCGAAAACGATTTCTCCTCCGACTCAGAAAACGAGATGGACGTTAAACGACACAACCGTTTACTTGAAAACTTAGTAAGTTTAGACTCTAAACAGCCAGTGAGAAAACCGACCAGAACGGAACCTACAATAGCAATCTCCGAATACAATCTAGTGAAGTCCATTACCGGTAACAAAGATTCCGTGAAACTCTACGAACTGACGAAACCCCTAAAAGCGAAAGCGTCGCACGTTCAAATCGGTAAAAATGTCAAGAAATCCGATAAGAAAACGAAAACTCTGGAAAGACCGTTAGAGCGACCTCTAGCGGACAAAATTCGACGTACGGTGGCGTACGAGAAAACCAACGAGGAGATAAGCAGGTGGGAGCCGGTCGTAACGGGGCACCGCGCCTCCACGTACCTCTCGTTCCCGCTCGATTACGACACGAAAATGGAGATCAACGCCAAGCGGAACGTGGAGTGGAAGGTGAAGACGGACCTCGACAAGGCTATAGAGGAAGTCGAGAAGGAGTCGGGGCCGCCGGAAGTGTACGAGATCGAACCGGAAACGGAGGAGGCCCCGTTAACGTTACAAGAAATGATCGAACGTCGGAAAGAATTGGCTCAGTTTCGTCGGTTCGAGAGTTATCGCGAAATGAAAGCCAGGATGCAGAATAAGATCAAGAGCAAAAAGTACAGGAGGATAGTGAGAAAGGAGAAGGCGAAACAGCAGATGAAGGATTTCGAAACGTTACAGCAGACAGATCCGGAGGAGGCGCTGAAGAAGTTGGATGAGATAGAGAAAAGTCGGGCGCACGAAAGGGCTAGTTTACGACATAAAAGTACCGGGAAATGGGCTAAAAATCAACAGATACGAGCCAAATATGATAGGGAGGTATGTTCGGTTTTATATGGTTTTTATTCTTTATTAAAAAATATGTTTTAAATACTATTACTTTGTATAATTTCTTTAATGTATAAGAACTTTTATAAAAAATATCTGGAAGCTTTATTATGAATTATTGTCTTGTTTTAGAGTCGACAAGTACTAGCCGAACAATTAGCGATAAGTAAAGAACTAACCCAAAACAAAAAGGTACAATTAAGTGAGAGTGAAGACGAGAAAGAGGAAATAGATGGAAATTTAACGAATTCGAATGGGGATTTAGAATTCAATTTTTGGATGACTAAAATAAATAATAAACTCACGTATGAAACTGACGTAACGCCTAAATATATTACAAACTTAAATGAAAAGAATGATAATGATCTAATAACCAAAAAAGTTCCAAAAGTACTTGAAAATAAAGTGAAAAAACAGAAAAGGAAACGTATAAACGAAGATCTAAGAAATAAAAAGGAGAAAAAACTCAAGAAGAAAAAAATGGAATTGCAAGGTATGTCCGGAGAATGGGCTGTTGACGAAACGTATATCGAGGATCTAGCAAATAAATTAGAGGATAAACTAAAGGAAAAACTTGCAAAGAAATCGAAAAAAATTAAAAATAACTTAGAGCAGCGTATTCAGAAAAAACATCCTGTAAAAGCATCGAATAAAACCAAGAAAGTTAAACCCGATTTAACGATAAAAAAAGTAATAAAAAGACCGATTATCGACGAAGCACTCCAAGAAATTAATAGAAAAGAAGAGCTACCAACTAAGGATGAAAAATTACAATCTTTACAATCAGTACTTCGTTCGATAACAAGCGAAAAAAAACAGACAAACAACATAGAACCAAACAAATATTTAAATGTGAAACCGGTCGACTTACAGACGGATAAACCTAACTTATTCTCGACCGAAGACAACGAAGAGGACGTCGACCTTCGCGGTATCATAGCCGAGGCGTTCGAAGACGAAGATATCACCGAAGATTTCGCAAGAGACAAAAAAGACGATGTCGATAAGGACACCCCGAAAGACGTCGACCTGTTCCTGCCCGGGTGGGGCTCTTGGGGTGGCGCGAACATTAAAAATACCAAGAAGAAACAGCGGTTCATAACGAAATTTCCGAAAGACCTGCCGAGGAAGGACAAGAACAAAGGAAATTTGATCGTTAATGAAAAAGCGTCGAAAGCCGTCAAAGCGCATATGGTTAGCGAAGTTCCGTTTCCGTTTAAATCCGTGAAAGATTTCGAGGCCACCGTTAAGGCGCCAATCGGAAACACGTTTGTGCCCGAGACTGCTTTCAGGAGGTTCACGAAACCTGCCGTTACGACTAAACTGGGTACCGTTATCGAGCCGGTTAACGAAGATGTGTTGATGCGGAAAATTAAGAGGATGCGGAAAGTTTTGAAAATCGAAAAATAACTTTCGAAGACTTAATATATAATAATATGTTGATTATAAGTGCAGGTTTTTTTTTTATTTAATACCTAATCATTGATGATTATCCATGATTTTCGAAAGAAATTTGAATTCCTAAATGTAACCGCCATCAGTTGGTCAAATTAATTTCCATTTTACAGCTTAATTTAAGGTTAGGAAGATTTCTACAATACCGATCATTGTAAACAATTATAAACGTAATTAAATTTTCATTTAGAAAATACCAATTTTGCCACCAACAAAATAATCTCCAGTTTCTAAAGAAAACACGTTTACTATTAGAGTAATGCGGGGTTTCGTTTTAAATTTTCTTCGTATCCGCCATAGGTACGTAGTTCCGGTTCCGTCCGCCGGACAGTCGGACGAGGACGGCGGCGGCGCTGCGCTCGCGCCACACACGAAAATGTCGCCGTCAGTTGCGTCCGCGTGCAGAGCTGTCCGCGAGACTCGCGGTTGACGTGAGGGCCGTGTGGGACTTCGCGCGCGCGGTCTCGGTCGCCGGAGATGTGCGGATAGTGCGCGGTGTGATGCGTCAGCGCGCGGAAACATGTCCAACCGATCCATTGGTACTGTTTGCATCAAGTCGCAGTGCGTGCCGTTGCTGAATGAGAACCTGAACCTGATCAGGGTGCTCTTCTCGGCCCAGCTGACCGAGAAGGGGCGCTCGGACGACGAGGGGGTCGCCAATTTCGACGTCGCCGCGCCAATCGACGAGGACCGGATAGCGAGCACGGACTTCATTCTTCGGGTGCAGGTCAGTGTTGGGTTTTTGGTTCGGTCCGAAAGGAAAGTGTCAGTTTTGCAATGTGGGTAAAAAAAATCCCTTACTTCTCCTCTTAGGACCCATTGCCGTTTGCAGCATCGATAAAGAACGTTAAAATTGCGAAACCGTCAATGTTTGTTGGTATGTACCTAAATTAGAATTTCTAATAACTTTCCTCCCGGATCTTATTCGCAAAAAATACCATTATATTAGGCAATATTTTCGTGATTTAGTGAGACTTTACCCGGATGTTTACCTACCAAGAAAAACAGGTTACATTGTTAAATATTAATTTTGTTTTCTAAACATTCATGACCTCAAAACAAATCTCTTGCAGAAAACATTCGTTTTGACTTAAAGTTTTTGCTTTTGTAGATGTATCGCTGTTATTTTAGGATGTAGTAAGGTAAGTGTACCAGCTGGTGAAAGTCTAATTTCCTGTTTTTATTAGCCACACAAAACTCTTTTTAGAATCTCCATTATAAATAGGTCTAACATTTAAACAAAAATAATTGAGAACATTTACTCACAAACAGTCAACAAGTACACCAGTGATTGACACATGAAAATTAAAATGTACCTGTCTTTGACATTACAAGTAGCAGTCTTTGACATTTTTTTAACGGTCTGCTGAAATATAGCAGTACTAGACTTATATTGGGTAAGTACCCAAGGAAAGAAGTAACACTTGCAAACTCAGCTTACCAATAAAATATAAACAAAATAATTTAATATGGTAGACAAAACAAATCAATATAAGTTCCTATAAACGAATAAGTTAACTTGTAGCGGTTTATTGTTTTTGTTTTATTGTCTTTTTGGAATATCCTAGAACATTTTAGAAAAATCTACAATATTTTAGAATATTCTGTAATATGTTAGAATATTCTGGAACATTTTAGAATATTCTGGAACATATCAAGATGTTCAAGAATATTTTAGAAAAAATCTAGAACATATATACTTCAAAATATATTTTAGTGTATTTCAGGATATTTTAGACAAGTTCTAGAACGTACGACAATATTCTGGAATGTTTTAGAGTATTCTGGATCATTTCAGGATACGCAAGAACATGGTTTAGTGTAATGTAGAGCTTTTGTGGGATATTCTGGAACATTTTATAAAAATCTAGAATAGTTCAAAATATTCCAGATTTTTATAAAACCTTCCAGAATATTTTTAAAAAATACTCTACATTACCTTAGAACATTTTGGGATATTTGAGCACATTTCAGATAAATTCTAGAACGTTTCAGAATATTCTGGAATGTACTAGAATATTCTAGAAAATTTTAGAAACATTCCAAAACCTATGAATAGTTATTATTTGCGTTGAACTTCGGTTTATGGGACTTTAGCATAATCTAGGGCGTCTTTTTTGAAATATTCTAGAACATATGAGAAAAAATCTGCAGTATTTTAGCATATTCTGGAATATTTTAAAATATTCTAGAACATTTCAAGATATTCAAGAATATTTTAGGGAGACGTACAACATATAATATTCTGGAATGCTTCAAAATCTATTTTTGGGTGTTTAAGAGCATTTTAGAAATGTTCTAGGACGCATGATAATATTCTGAAATATTTTAGAGTATTCTAGAATCCTGAAATCATCTAGAATCGACATCATTTCAGGATACGCAAGTACATTTTAAAAAAAAATCTAAAACGTATGAATGCTTATTATATGCTTTAATTATAGAGAAAGCGTAGAGCTTTTTTGGGATATTCTGGAACATTTTATAAAAAATCAAGAATAGTTCAAAATATTCTAGATTTTTATAAAATCTTCCAGAATATTAAAAAAAAAATGGTCTACATTATGTTCGAACATTTTGGTGTATTTTAGGACATTTCAGATAAATTCTAGATCGTTTCAGAATATTCTGGAATATATTGGAATGTTCGAGAATATTTTATGATATTTAAGAACATTTTAGAAATATTCCAGATCCTATGAATGCTTATTATTTGCGTTGAACATCGGTTTATGGCACTTTAGCATAATCTAGGGCGCCTTTTTTGAAATATTCTAGAACATTTAAGAAAAAAATCTACAGTATTTTAGAATATTCTGGAATATTTTAAAATATTCTAGAACATTTCAAGATATTCAAGAATATTTTAGGAAGATGTACAACATATAATATTCTGGAATGGTTCAAAATATATTTTTGGGTGTTTAAGGGTATTTTAGAAAAGTTCTGGAATGTATGACAATATTTTGGAATGTTTTAGAGCAAGAATATTTTAGAAAAATTCTAGAACATATGAATGCTTATTACGTGCTCTAAATTTCCGACTATGGTACTTTAGGATAATGTAAAGTTTCTTCGGGATATTCTAGAACATTTTATAAAAATATAGAATAGTTCGAAATATTCCACATTTTCATAAAATCTTACAGAATATTTTTAAAAAATACTTTACATTATCACAGAACATTTTGGGATGTCTGAAAACATTTCAGATAAATTCTAGAACGTTTAAGAATATTTTGGAATGTATTAGAATATTCTAGAACATTTTATGATATTCAAGAACATTTTAGAAACATTCCAGAGCATATGAATGCCGATCATTTGCGTTGAACTTCGGTTTATAGCACTTTAGCATAATCTAGGGAGTCTTTTTTTTAATATTCTAGAACATATGAGAAAAAATCTACAGTATTTTAGCATATTCTGGAATATTTTAAAATATTCTAGAACATTTCAAGATATTCAAGAATATTTTAGGAAGATGTACAACATATAATTTCTGGAATGCTTCAAAATATACTTTAGGGTGTTTAAGGGGATTTTAGAAAAATTCTAAAACGTATGACAATATTCTGGAATGTTTTAGAGTAAGAACATTTTAGAAAAATTCTAGAACATGTGAATGCTTTTCGGCGATCGCCGCGTCGGTGAAGAAACCCTCCGTTGACGTTTCGCCGCTCATTACAAGCGGCATTGTCAGAACTAAATGAATCAGTTAGTTATTCTATGTTATCTTAGAACATTTTCGGATATTTTAGGATATTTCAGATAAATTCTAGAACGTTTCAGAATATTCTAGAATGTCCTAGAATATTCTAGAACATTGCTTGATATTCGAGAACATTTTAGAAACGTTCTAGAACATACGAGTGCTTATTATTTGCGTAGAATTTCCTTTTATGGCACTTTAGCATAATCTAGGGCGTCCTTTTTGGAATATTCTAGACTATTTTGAAAAAAATCTAGAATATTTTAGAATATTCTGGAATATTTTAGAATATTCTAGAACATTTCAAGATATACAAGAATGTTTTAGAAAAAAACTAGAACAGGGTATTTCAAGACCGATTCTGGTGTTTTAGTGTACTGTAGAGCTTTTGTGGGATATTCTGAAACATTTTATAGAAATCTAGAATAGTTTGAAATATTCTAGATTTTTATAAAACCTTCCAGAATATTTTAAAAAAATACTCTACATTATCTTAGAACATTTTGGGATATTTGAGCACATTTCAGATAAATTCTAGAACGTTTCAGAATATTCTGGAATGTACTAGAATATTCTAGAAAATTTTAGAAACATTCCAAAATCTATGAATGCTTATTATTTGCGTTGAACTTCGGTTTATGACACTGTAGCATAATCTAGGGCGTTTTTTAAAAATATTCTAGAACATATGAGAAAAAATCTACAGTATTTTAGCATATTCTGGAATATTTTAAAATATTCTAGAACATTTCAAGATATTCAAGAATATTTTAGAAAGATCTAGAACATATCATAATATTCTGAAATGCTTCAAAATATATTTTAGGGTGTTTAAGAGCATTTTAGAAAAGTTCTAGAACACATGATAATATTCTGAAATATTTTAGAGTATTCTAGAATCTAGAATCCTGAAATGATCTAGAATCTAGATCATTTCAGGATACGCAAGTACATTTTAAAAAAAATCTAAAACGTATGAATGCTTATTATATGCTTTAATTATAGAGAGAGCGTAGAGCTTTTTTGGGATATTCTGGAACATTTTATAAAAAATCAAGAATAGTTCAAAATATTCTAGATTTTTATAAAATCCTCCAGGATATTAAAAAAAAAATGCTCTACATTATGTTCGAACATTTTGGTGTATTTTAGGACATTTCAGATAAATTCTAGAACTTGTCAGGATATTCTGGAATGTATTAGAATATTTTATGATATTCAAGAACACTTTAGAAACATTCCAGAACCTATGAATGCTTATTATAATTATTATTTGCGTTGAACTTCCGTTTATGGCACTTTAGCATAATCTAGGGCGCTTTTTTTGGAGTACTCTAGAACATTTTGGAAAAATCCAGAATATTCAATAAAAATATCTTTCAGAGTGTTTTTAAATGCTCCACACATTATACGTTGTTGTAGGCTTTTACGTCCGGCGTTCGTACTTTTTGGCTTTCCGGTGATCGCCGCGTCGTTTCAGAGTATTCTGGAATGTCTTAGAATATTCTAGAACATTTTAGAAACATTCTAGAACATACGAGTGCTCATTATAATTATTATTTGCGTTGAACTTCCGTTTATGGTACTTTAGCATAATCTAAGGCGGTTTTTTTGGGATATTCTAGAACATTTCTGGAATATTTTATAAAAAATCTAAAATAGTTCAATATATTCTAGATTTTTATAAAATCTTCCAGAATATTTATCATACTTTACATTATCTTAGAACATTTTTTGTTATTTTAGGATATTTCATATAAATTCTAGAACGTTTCAGAATGTTCTGGAATGTATTAGAGTATTCTAATACATTCTATGAACATTTTATGATATTCGAGAACATTTTAGAAACATTCCAGAACATATGAATGCTTATTATTTGCGTTGAACTTCCGTTTATGGCACTTTAACGTAATCGCAAGGCCGTAATCGCAATACAAGCATTGTTTTAGTTTTATACGTCACAAGAAAACACAAGAAGAATTATCCGTTCTTGTTTTCCCAAAGTATCTTGTAAATTTCTTTAAAAATTTCTTGCTATCTAAGTCAGGCTACGAACACAATCTTAAAACGCCGTTCTTTTTATAGAATTCAATTTTGGCACCTTGTTGATGTTCTTCGCATTCGTGGAGGTTTCAACAGGACCGTCTGACGGTACGCACACTCCGATATAAATAGCGATTAAAACGGGCGACAAGAAAGTCGTTGGTAAAATTGGTACATCAACCTGCACATTACGATCGTCTCGTTCTGCCTTTATTACTGCAAAAAAAAACAAACAAACATTGTTTATATTTTGCAGTATCTAATAAGCAGTGCAAACGTGAATGCAATTCTAATTGCGTTTTATATGCACATGTGTGAACTCGTAACAATTGCGTTTAAAATTCCATTGCACAATACTTAGGAATTTTGAAGTAGTTATGCTGTGTGTTACCAGTTTGTTGTTGCCGTTATTGTAATTCATTAGTGGTTAATTCATTCGTAGATTAATTCATTTGTAGATTAATTCATTGGTGAGTTTTAGAGGTAAACATTTTGGCAATTAGGACAAGAAATTCCTAATTGCCAAATTAGGAATTAAAATTTGTTGTTTTCTCTTACGATAACCGCTTTTAAGCATTGCTTGTGTACAACGTTAACAAGTTAACAACGTTGGAAAAAGAGAAATTGAAGAACAAGAAGAATGTGTAACGGATGCAGCCTGGGAAAGAGATCCTTAACTTGCCTAACTAGAGAACCAGTTGCCAGTGGCGACGGTGAATATCGTAGTTTGCAGATATGGGGCCACTTCCGCGTTTCATACTAATTCAACGAGCAGTACAGACCTACGTTCTATGTATGTATTTGCTTTATGAACATCAATTAGGGCAATTGGAATTATTAGTTGACTGGTGAGCTCAGATAGAGCGATACAAAGCGATTGTGAATGGATACAGAGAGTGGAAGTTGATAAGGAAAATAACCTGACAAACCTGAATAAATTTACTAATTTTGAATTTATTATTGAAGTTTCTGCTCCATAAAAATGAAATTAATAACGATGAAATCGCCATAAAGTATGGCCATTATGTTTAACTGTACAAGACGAAATAACTTTCGGCTCGCTTATAATGTTTAACAATAGCAGAAGGCGTCAGCAATAAAGCGACATAAACAACAATCATTAATTTTTCTTTTTATAGCACTTTTATGTCCTGTTATCGATTATGTATATTGTAGGTACATACGTAGACGCATGATTCATACTTAAATCCTGATTATCGTAATAATAACCTTTCTTGATTGTTTAAAAAAAAACTATTCACTCGGTCAAGTACAGCTGGTCCCACCTTCCGAGGCGTATGGACCAGGATGCACCTTTTTTACATGAAATTTCGACCTTCGAATTATCGCACCTTTCACTAGAGGGGGCTACGAAATGCGAACCGCTCGCCTACTTAGTTAGGCACGCGAAAAAATACTAAAAGCGTCTGGAGCTTCGTTAAAAAAAAACTGACGTTTTCAAAGCCCCCCAAAAAAGTATTTCGATGTACGGGTCATCAGGATGTTTGGAGCTTTGGAAGTTTGCAGATCCCAATTCTTCGTCGATACTGTCTCTGTTGTTTCGGTAAAAGGAGAAACCGAGTACAAAATCCGGCCTTGTTAGGTTGGCCCGCAAACGTAAATACCGAAACAGATAAACGTAGTGTGCGTTGTAACAAATGGTAGACGCCGGCTGCGGTGGCCCCGCATGACGTAGTCCACATGTTGAGATCCGGGTCGTCTGACGGTCGCTGAACTGTTTCTTGACCTACTGCGCCTTGGCGGACGCAGATTTCGATCGCCGCGACCGCCGAATGCACAGGGCGATCGTAAGGGGGAGGAATACGTTCGAATTATTCTTCCTAATTAATAAAAATCGATGCACTGAATTTCTTCTAAACACTACACAACTTGAGTTTTGTAAATGGAACACCCTGTATATTATAGCATTTTTAAATCCTAGGGGAATTTATGGTCAATTTTATTTAACATACATATGTCCAAAGTCGCACTGTTTAGAAATTATTGGACATTTAAAGAAAAAAAATGTGTTTTGTTTAATATAGGGGTTAGGATATAAGCCTTACTACCCTTCAGTTTATTTCAACGAAAAGTGTTTCAAAGGACTCGATGACGTCACAGCTGTGACATAGATGACGCAAAATTTTTATAACTTATACCAAAAAGTGCCTAGTTTTAAAACAAAGTTGGCCTGCCCAAGAGTTTTTTGACATTTTTTACTATTTTACTAATTTTATTCACGTTAACCTGGGACACACAGTATAATTTAGAACTTATTTGAAACAACGAAACTTTTATTTGAAACTTTATTTTTCCTAAAATAAATAGAAATAGGAAAAGTGTTGCTAACAGACGGACATACAGACAGACAGATTAGCCTTAGATTAACCTAATTCATCAAGATATATCAAATC
>JAWQRJ010001471.1:0-15788 GCA_033557515.1 Diorygopyx duplodentatus | reverse complement strand
CATTCCATTTAAATTAACAAAGCTGTTGTCAACTTTAATCGGAAAATATTGAAAATATTTTTATCTTTTAGTTCCCTTACTGCCATATTCAAATGCAAATTTTCAGACTTCTTATCCGTTCTCCATATACTTCTAATGGACGGTCTACGGTAGGCATCCTGTATAAGTAGCTATTTCTGATGAATAATCTGATTAATACTCAAAGGATGAACAGTTTTTGAAATATATCTATTGGCTAGCGGAGTCAGCATAGTTAAAAATCAACATAGGTAAGCATATGGAAACCGTACAAAGATGCTTTCTTATCTTTGTACGGTTTCCTAAATAAGGACGAATTTTCTCCAATTGTTTGGATAGCCAACCACTTTAGTACTCTAAAGTGCATCATCTTTTGTCATACAAAACGTACTAAAAATTTCTGTACTACGAGTTTGGCTGGCTACTCGCTTTTAGACTCTCATAACTTTAGTTTGTAATAGTAACTAATCATTTGCACTTTTCGCTGTTTCTTCGGTCTTTTGCAATATGGATTTTCTACACAAATAATCTTCAGCCACTGTAAAGCATCAAGAGTAGCTCAATGGTAATTTAATCTGCCCTTTGCAGGCTGTATTTAAAATTGTTGTATACATTTTATCTAGTTCTTCGTCCTGGTTATTTAAGTGATTTTCGTAATATTTATTCGTATGCTATTTTTAGATACTTATTACCAAGTTATAATTAGTTACGAATAATACTTATTCCTAGCTGATCATTGTTAATTTGATCATTTTTAACATTGTAATATTGACTCATTTATTTTCCACAGGACTTTCCACAACACATTACAGTTGGAACATCTACAGCAGGATTATAATAAGTGCAACGCTTTACCAGTTCTGTACCAGTTCTTTGTAAATTCAAATATATTTTTTAAATAAACCTATACAAAAATATAAAGAATGCGGTTTAATTTGTTTCGCCATCTATCCGAGAAGCTCTGTACTTTCAGCTTAACATCCAGTCGATGGGATGGCGCCAGTCAGTGTGACGATAAAATCACAGATGTCGTCTGATTGTTTTGATGTGTGACAGTTTTCGAGCCTGAAAGAGTGGTTATGTAGTACAAATTAGCATGTAGAATCATTTCGAATTCAGCAAAAGTACGTAGTGTATGTGGTTCAGTGCAATTGGAATAACACAAAATCGATTGGGTATGTACCGCAGTATAAAGTTCGCACATTACATTTAATAACGTCAATGTTACTCGCTTTTTATTGGACACGCTTGTTGAAAACCACAGATTAAAGTACAATTTAGCCATAAGGTTTGACTACACTAATTCAAATAAGTCAATTCAAGTTGCCGACGATAAGAACACAATACACGCCTAATGTATATTTTTGTTGTAATATTATAGAGCCTGTACGATATTTGAAATATCGTTGGTATTGAGTTACTTTGTTCTCTTTGCAGCGGTGTACGCGATTTGAGTCGCTATGCTTTGGATTACGAAAAAGAGATTTATGAAAAGGTGATTGTGCTTACTTTTAATAATTACTGCATCATTTTACATCATAGTAGTGAACATCAAGGAGTGGGTGTTGTGACTGTTGCTTCTAATATCGCTTTATCATGCTTTCAATTCACTTTAGTTAGGTCACAAGTTACAAAAAGCTACCAGAGACAATGCAAAGTGCAATGCAATGTTTTATTATTCTTAACTATTAGTTCAGTACCAGTTTTATTACGGTTTTAAATATCTGCTAGAGCAGGGCACATTAGTCGTCATAAATCAGGTGTAAAACAACCCTAAAATACGATAACCTATAGGTGCCAAAGTCCTTTATGTTAATATATTGCCAATTATTTAAAGTGCACTTACTTTATGTGCACTAACTTAGACATACGTGACGTGCGCATAGTTATTAGTTTTTCAAACCATTTTAATTGATAAACTGATTATTTTATTAAATCAAATAGACATGTATTAATTACATGCTGTACATTTCAGTCCAATTAAAAAGTTGGTGAGAACTCAAAAACATACCGGTATTAGGCAATTTCTTAGTTACGAAAATCTATAAAAAAGTTAAAAGTTATGCCTTCGGTTGGATTTGGACGATCTGGATATCTTTTAGAATATACACGACACGTTCCTTCAATTATTCTGTTACATTCTCCATAAATGATTAGTAAATTTAAGAAATCTTCATTAGAGAATCCTAATCGCGACATTTTACAACAAAAACTAACTTATTTTAATAACAATAATGATATACGTGCACAGAGTGAGTCTAACTGTCAAATAGATTAACATTGAGTTGACTGTTTCAAAGCACTCTAGATTTGAAATTATTAATAACTACTTATATGGATACATTTTCTTTAAACTGATTTATCCCAATAACAAAGCATTTTAGGTATAGGATATTCTACAGAAAGTTAATATAATTTGTTTAGAAGAATTCAAAAATGTATTGAAAGAATAAGGGTTTCGTTTAAAAAAGATGACTCTTGCTAATTTTTTGAACGTCGTATTTAAATAAATATTTTGAACACTGTAAAATATTTAAAAAAATTCAACAAACTTTCCAATAAAGGTTTGTCATCTCTTTAACGTGGCCAAATAAATTTCCTTTTTTTGCAGTACTTATTGTTTTACAAGTCATTTAAAAGAACAATGTAACTTTTTTTTGTTAAAGCATAGGGAATGTAACACAAAGTTGCTTTAAATTTTAACATAGAATTCAAAAATTGCAATAAAATACAGGGTATTATCCATTAGAAATAAGCAAGCAAAAATATTTTAATTACAGGAAAACTGACCAAACAGGCAAAGGACTTCAAGGATAAATTTCGTTTACACTTTTAATGTGGGCTAAGGGCAACAATAGGTATTTCAGCTGAATTTTGTCTTGAAATGCCAATATACTGATGTTTCAATTTTATTTTCATTGATAAATACTCGGATGTAGACAGTAGACATGGGATTTGTGTTCATTTAATGCGAGCATTAACAACAATCCTTATCTTAAAGATTTTATTTATATCAGTTATTTGTAGCTGCTCATTGTTGTCTTAATAAAACGTGTTGCCTTAATAAAAATCAATGGAGTCATGTCTGGAAAGTTTAGATCAGTTGAAATAATAAGTCAAGTCAAGGAATTGTCGACTTGTTCTAATTGAATGTTCCATTCCGAATTGTAATGTTTATACGCTAATAAGTACCATTGATATTAGTCAGTAATCTGGCTAATATGGATGGCCTGACCTTCCACTTCTTACACAACTGTAAAAAAAGCAAAATCGATGGATTCCTTATCGAGAAATTGCTCATTTTCAATTTGTTCTATTTTAGTTCGAAATTAAAAAATGACGAACACGCTTTCAAGACCAAAAATTCGTCCGTTTTGGTTGCGTATGCATTTCGCAAAATTGTCGTTGCAAAAACGAATTGCAAAATCATTCTTTTCGACTTGAGTTTGTTTAAAATATTGAAAATGCAACGAAATTGAGTCAATTAACAAAAACAAAAGAACATCTATCAATATATGCCCACCGATGGTGTAAAATTTTATTTCTCTGTTTTCACAACGGTTTACTCCAAAAATTAAAGAACTGAAACAGTTACAATTTACTATCGCTATAATGATTGCGCCAAACAGACTGTGAGACTTTTCATTCAAAATAAATCCGATAAAAATGTCAGGCATCAAAACAGGGTGATGACCGAACTGGGAAATCAGGGAAACGTCAGAGAATTTAATTGTTCTGGAAAAGTAAGGGAAACAGTTAGGAAGATTTTAGAAGATACCCTAGCTTCGTAATTTGTTCACTGTGTAAACGCTCATTATAGCGTGTGTCCTTAGATCCATCGGATTTGTTGAAAGATAGCAACCTTTCACCAACTTGAAAATGTAGCACTTCAAAGATAACTCGTTTGGACCAAACCCTGTGCTCAAAATTTTTTAAAAAAAATTACGTTTATTTTATTTTGTCGAGCACTTCTATCCAACATACTACTTTTTTAGTTTTTTTTCTGTTTCTATTCACATTTTCTTCTGAAAACTTCTGTCCACTAGGTATGGGTTTTCTCCTAAAACACCGTAATAAATGGGACAGACAGGAATGAAAGCTTTCATCGTTAGTATGTAAACAGACAAGTATCATCATAGTCAGAATCCCTTCATTGTCAGAATCCTTTCATCTACCGGTAAATAAAAGAAAATCACAAATAAAGAACTAACCTTGTAATTTATGGGTGGGAGAATTAGTGAATTACAAATTCGATGTTGGTCAAAATAAATTATTCAGTATATACTTCATCCACAACTCGTTTTGGAATATTCAAGCCACAGTTATCTTATTCTACATTATCTTATTTTCATTTAACAAAAGGACTATCGAGTAGTGCCCAAAACTAATTCCGTTCTAACGTTAGCAAATTTCGTTCTGACAAGTTTTGATTTCTATTATTCTACAACAATGTTAGATATTTAAGAAGCTTTTGCCAAAAACTCAATTATGATTGAACGGATAGTAGTGGAATATGAGCTGCATTTTTAAATTAACCTCTGTATTACGTTCCCCAAAAAAACGCTCGTTCGTGCCATGCCATATTTATAACTGATAATTTCGTCTATTAACAAGAAGGTTTTCCATTCAAATCGTTCACAGCTTGACAAATCAGAACCATTGAAATATTATTTTGCATTGTCTATTTTTATTATACCTGGTGATTGTAAATTTGTAATCTTTAACGTAAGGGGCGACAGTGCACAGTATAGTTAACAAAAATGAGAAGAAAAATACGTTAATAACGAGGATATGATTGTTCTAAGTTCTGTCACTGCAGAAAATAGATGGTAAAATCCATGAAAATAGATGGTATACAGGCTGGGTTTGCAAATATAAAGAAAACACAATTACCCACAGCCAACTATGTTCATATAGGACTATTCAGTTTTTTTTGGATTATTAGAAATCTACTAAAAATATGCATGCACCAAGATATGTTGCACCACAATTTTTTTCGTAATTTTTTTTAAATAACTAGATACGCAAGTTTTAGAAATGTCTAACAAAAAGCAGTAGGCAATGGGTTTAGAAAATCATTTCTCACAAATCAGTTCTTAATGCTCGGGAAATTGACAAAAGAAACAGAAATAAATTATGCAAATGAAGGAAGACCACAACGCAACATTGTTTTTAACAAACATAGAACAATTGCCCACAAGCAACCGATTTATATGCTAACAGACCTTCGAATAAACGCAACGGCAATTTACCATATTTAGAAATTTACATAAGTCAGTAGTAAACTTTTTTTTTGTCGTTTGTTTTACACAAATTCTTTTTGGTGACGACATCACGATAGATTGATTGAATCTGGTTAATTACTACACCGTTCGTAACAATTTGTCGACTAAGAAGTTAATTTCTAGGGAGAAGTTTTATCTCCAAAACTAGAGTTGCCAGATAAAATATGAGGGTAGATTCGAAATTAGCAACGTCAAATTAGTTGAAAAACTTCCTGCAACAGAAAAAAAGTACGATTTTGTTTACCAGTGTTATCAACTATTTTGCTTTCAACTGAACTGGTTTTGTTGGTAACCTATATACTCTCCACAAGATAATATTTAAATATAAAGCATTTGCACCATCAAATTTCATAATTTTTTTTCAATATAGTCATTGCGTATAACACATATGAGGCTTTGAAAAGATTACAGATTCTAACTCAAGGAAATGTTCAACAAAATATCCCGTGTTACATGCATTTTTAGGATTCTTCACAAGAAATTTGCTTCAAACTGCATTTCTTCCGTAGGAAGCTTATGTGTGGTCTTGTCAAGATAATATTTAAACAAAAAATTATATCGCATAATTTCAAAATCTTTTTAAATAGAATCCTCTGAGATGTTAATTTCCTATAAAGAATACATCACATTAAGAATATTACGCTGGTGATTATAACCATTCCTTCTAAAAACTATCTTAATTTTTAGAAATATTTTTTTTAATTTCCAGGATTTTCCAAACGAAATTTTGGAAAATCAATTTAAAAAAATTAAAATTAATTTCTTTAATTTCCTATGGGAAATTAAAGAATGCCTATACGTTTGTGGCTTAATGTGCTGTTATGTCAACTTTTTATTTTAAATAACACTATCTATTTTTTACTACAATCGTCTTTATTTTCGTTAAAAATAGCGCTCTAAAATAAGAAAATTTTATTACATAAGATTTATGTTGACCATGAACGTTTGAAATACTAAAGTTATTAATTTTTTACGTCAGCAAGCAGCCATTTCTCCATCTACCCATTTTTAAAAAGAATTTATCGTAATTATACAATAAACTGATCAACACGAATGAATTCACGTCATGAATTTATAACAAGTTCATGTCTAACTTCCGCCCATTTGGGCCGACAAAAAGAAAATCAAATTTTTCACATTTTTTTATTATTTTAACTTCATTTATTACTAGTTTCTCCTTTTCCTCGTCTAATCCCAAATTAATCCTAAACTAATATTTAACCTTCAAATTTTGTAATAACTGTTGCTGCTTCATTCTTTACCTGTTAGTTAAATGTGTGACCATCACTGCCCTTATACTATACATGTATATGCGTCACCTTGTATATTATTCACGCTCAGATGCGCCACTGTCTACGTATTCAGCACATTTTGTTACTGATTATTTAGATGTAATTGTAAAAAAGTGTTTAACTGTTTTTTGGTTTCTAGAAGAGCAAACCTAATATGAACAATATGAAACAGACTAGTTTTACTGACGATGCGGTCATTACAATACTATACGCCTCCATCATTCCGTTAATATTCTACATATTATACAGGGCTGACGTGTAAGTATACAATTTTTATTATTACGTTAAATAATTGGTTAGATTTCATTAGGTGAACTGGTGGAGGGCTAATTTGTATTTATTATGAAGCTAAAGTTGCTGTTATTTCTTGCAATTGTTTCAAAAATTAAACACTACTGAAAGGTGTACTTACTCTATTCGGAAAATTAATGTCACCTAAATGATAGACACTTGGTGTTTGAAAACATGCTGTAGAAAGATAGTTTCATGATAATTAATACTATAATAATAATTAATAGTACATATCTTGGATTTGCTAAAATTGTTTGCAAATAAATTTTATTTGATATCCTTAATAATCTAATATCCGGTTGCACAAAACATTGCTCCCAAGTTAATGAGTTATTGCTCCCAATCAGAAAATGAAAAATTTTAATTCTCTAATCTAAGTTAACGGCTTGTTAACGATCTGTCAACCTAAGAACTATGCTTTGTGCAACCGGGTATAAGAGTTAGTAGCTGGGACACTGAACATGTCAGAAGTTAAGTTTGACGAAACATTTTTTAAATGATTGCCTACTGTGTTTTTACTGAAAATTTATTCAAAATTACATAATCTAGTGAAGAAACGTTAGAGAAATTAGTTATATTAATAATCTATTACGAAAATGCCTTAGTGGATAGTTTGATAAGTTTAAAAATAGTATAGTTTCACCATGTTTCTTTTCGATATGTTAGCAGCAATATTCCGTTCTCGCGTTTTACAGGTCTTGTCAGTTTGAATTAGGCATACCCGACTCAAACGAAGTGGCAACGTGGCCTTGCTACAGATACTTTAAGGAGTGGGGGATCGAGAGTGAACGGCGTTCTTACCAGCACGCATTCGCCAATAGTAAAATTTGCTAGGCGCTGGGTAGTCGATCATAATTAAACCTTACCAAAATACTTGCTTAGGGCGAAAGGACAAAAATATCTCCTTTCAAATTTGTTATTAAATGTTGATTGCACAAAAACATAAACCTGTTCTTATAAAAGGATCCTAAAAAATATTCTAAAATAAAATAAATGCTTATTAAAGGTGTCCCAAAATTCACGCAAGATTTGAATTGAATTGAAGATTTGAAAGTGTTGCCAGCGGAAAAAAAGACAGTGTGACACCTGACTGTGCAGGGTTATTAAAAATGGAGCGCTACACGAACGCGTTTTCAATGTTGAGCAATATTTTAAAAATAATGAAGGTTTGGCACCTACAGTTCGCATTTTCGTACAAAATATGGTCGGAATAGTGATTTAAATTCATCAACTATGAAGAGATCAATTAAAAAATTCAGGGGGAGATTGGATCAATTAGTGATCTTAGACACTGTGGTCGCCCTTCAACAAATCGTTCAACACAAAACATCGCAGCGTTCGTGAGAGTGTTGCTGAGAGTCCAGGAACATCAATTCGGCACCGTGGTCAAGAATTGGACATTTGGAGAAGCTCTCTACAACGTATTCTCACGAAAGATTTGCATTTTCATGCTTACAAAGTTCAATTGCCGCAAGAACTGAAGCCCACTGATCACACACCGCAAAGAGAGTTCGTTGAATTTATTATGGAACAACAAGAGGATGCTGATTTTTCGAATAAAATCATTTTCATCTTGATGGTTTCGTGAATCGTCAAAATTGTCGCATTTAGGGTTCAGAAAATCCACGAGTGATTGTTGAGAAACAAATGCATCCACAACGTGTCACTGTTTGGTGCGGATTTTGGACTGGAGGCATCATCGGAGCATTCTTCTTCGAAAATGCAGATGGTCAGACGATAACAGTTAATGATGCTCACTATCGCGACATGATAATCTAGTTTCTTGTGCCTAAATTGCAAGATATGGATGTGGACAACATGTGGTTTCAACAAGACGATGTCACATGCCATACAGCCCAAGCAACAATTCAATTACTGCATGAGTCATTTTCTGGTCGTGTAATTTCTCGTGTAAATCAGATCATGTGATTTAACGCCGTTGGACATTTTTCTTTGGTGTTTTTTAAGTCTAAGGTTTATGCCAATAAGCACAAGACAGCCCACGTCTTGAAGGAGGAAATTGAGCGCTGTATCAACGAAATTCAGCCACATTTATGCAACACGGTAATTTTTTAATTAAAAACCTGTTTTCTGTCAAAATTACTTCTTGAGTGAATTTTGGGACACTCTTTACCATTTCAGGTGTGACAAGGTTAACTGCTTCTAGTTTCCTTTCTGGGTTTCTTAGTGTTTAAGAAACCCCCACACGAAAAAGTCATTTGGTGGTGGAGATCTCGGTGGCCATTTAATATCCCCTGTCTCACTCATAATGGGCTTAGGGAATGAACTTGTTAAAAAATAACCCTATTTACATTATGTGCCGGGCAGCCGTCTTTCTGAAACCAAACAGCGTCCGGATCTAATCCGGGAATGTTGTGGATAGCCGGAACAATATGAAAAGAGCTATTAAATGGTCACCCAGAATTTCACTCCAAACGTTCAGTTTTTGAGTATATTGAGTAGAGCAGAAAAGGTTCTATGCAAGTTTTCCCGAGACCAATATCGAATAACGGAAGGATTGTGTTTTCCGTGCAATGCAAAAGTAGATTCATGGATGAAAACAATATTTGCAATAAAGTTTTCATCTTCATTGACCTTTTCCATTACTCGCTCACAAAACTTCATCCTTCGAGTATTATCCTCGGGAAATATTTCTTTAGTTTTCGCGACTTTAAAGCACTTGTATCCGTGCTTGTGCAAAACACGCGAAACAGTTTTGCTGCTCACGACTAATTCTTCGCACAACTTGTTTGGTGGAATTTATGTTATCTGCTCTTTTTGTTCGACTTTTTCAGGTGAGAGCTGCTTGAAGCAGCATTTTCAAAATTCCTTTAGACAACGACTATTTTCAAACATGGAGACGACAATGTCGAAAATTATCTGTCTAACGGGAATGGCCATTTCTGCAAAACATTGTGCAAATAAATTGACACATTCTCCTGCAGACTTACCTACGTAATACCACTTAATAACAATAATATTTATTGTTCACGTTATCCAATACACATATATTTATCTTAACGCTAATTTTAATTTGTAGATCTTTATGAACATTTTGCATTTAAGTATTTATATTTTATTTCAATCGCCAAAAGAGATATCGTAGACTCACTCAGCCTCTATATTTATTAAAGTCAACCCTACCCTTAAACGCTTAATTAGTAGGCTGGGAAAATTTCGGGATACAGGAGCTTACACAAAGATTGAGATATTGAAATTTACGCTTGTAAAATTATAATTAAATTATTGATAGCTTTCCTTCTATCTGAGACAGTTGGATTGTGCATGCGCATATTAATCTACCCATGATGTTTCTTTTGATTAGTACTTTAAATCAATAAGATAACATTCTGCATAAATTTGTAACTGATTATTTTCAATATTGTCATGATAACAGTAATATTTAAGGTGTATTTTTGAAAAGATAGCGAAAAGAGACTTCGTTTTTGCGCTAAAAGTTTTGTTAAATATCGTAAACAGACGCTTTCAATTTTATGATTCTTCACACGCCCAATCCAGATGTAAGTCGCGGGCAGTGAAAAAGAATAACAAAATTTCATTGTGGAAGTACTGCTCGTAGGGGCTAAAAAATTCACCAGACCATTTAATAGCTATACTTTCATAATGTTTTTTTCTGAATTTACTTTGATTTTTTAGCGAAAAAGTAAATTTGTATGCACTCAGGTAATTTGTCACAATTAGACCGCAGTGGTTTTAGACTGCGAATTCAAAAATAACTTCCACCTCCTCATAGACGTATGTACAACATTGTAAAGGGGAGCCGTACAGAATAGCGGTTCGCAGTCCAGTATCAGTAGAACATGTTCACGTGTTTATGCTCACGAAACTGTCCGCATAAACAGTAGTTAATTTGTTTAAATTTTCTGCTGAGACCATGGGTGAAATTTGTTTAATTTTTGTACATTTCTAATCACAATTGTCATTAAGAAAATATTGTCATCATTGATTGCCTGATATTTTTAATTATAGTTTTACAACGTCGCAAAAAATATACTTTAAATAAACTTTATGAATTTATAGATAATTAAAGTAAGGCTAATTATAATGTAATTTAAGATTAGATGGAACTTAATAATCATATTGAACTGTTCCTATGTACATTTTTGCCCATTCTCTAGTAGCTTAGTTTTGAAGCAATCAGTCACGAGTCGAGTGTCTGTTTGTACTGTCCAAAAGGTTTTTACTTTTTAGAGAGAGAGAGAGAGAGAGAGAGAGAGAGAGAGAGAGAGTCCCTCTTAAGCAATGAAACTGTTACGTTCGCCTGGAAATGTTTGTTTCACCGTTAGTACACTTCACTAGATAAACATATATTTCATCGATGTTTGTATGCAAATATCAAAACAAATTTTATATGCAACCATAGAAAAAATTCACAGAGATTTGATACCTGTACTGCATCGCAAAATATCTCAAAATGCGCGTTCACATTTTATATCGGAGCGTCAACTTTAAATGTCAACACTGATAATAAAACGAAAATTTTCGTTGGGAATATCAATTTCTCAAGTAGGTATAAATTTAGCAATAAACATTTGGAGCATTTTTAAGCTAAGTGCATTAAGCGATACCAGCAATCTTACGCAAAAAGTCAAGTTCAAACAATTTTTGTTAACTTTAATGTCGTAATAAGAGCTTTAGGACACTAATTGCAGAAATGATACGTTGGCAACATATTTCATTTACTTTATGATTTTCGCATTCACTGGTGTATAAAATTCGATTGTTATGTTCGTGCATTCATTATGCCGTTTGATCGTATGGCGTGACGTACGCATTGATTTTCTTTATATCAGCCATGGTGTTTACTTTAGAGATATTAGCGTGGGTTACACCAAGTGATTGGTGTCGATAAAACAGTAGTACTTGGAGGTTGGGTGGTGTGACAGCATGAAAAGTGCTGCGTCCGAATACAAACTTTACGGTAGTGAGGAAACGTTTGGTGTTTACAGAGAACAAAAAAGGAAATGGGTTTTACTAAAAAGGTAAATTTTAATGCTTCATTCGACCTATGATAAGTTTGGTACGTGGATAACTTAAGTGTATAAAGCGTGACGGCCATATGCTGATAACGTGCTTCTTGCAACTCGCTGAGAATGTTAAATATAACATTTTAAATAGTGAAGATATTAGTAATTTCCATTTTCAGGGGGATGTGTCGCTTGTAAAAAACGGACAAGACCGTAACTTCATTATTGACTTTATATTTCATCTATTTAATCTTGATGAAAAAAAAGCCAATCTAATGGCTGCTAATGGTTTGATAAACTCAACTAATGGTGCTGTATGCAACAGAATTTACATAAATATTGTAGCAATCCTTACAGCGCTAACTGAAACAAATTCTTATAATATTTAGTCCACATAGTTTTTGGTACTGAAAAGTGTAAAATGAATGCTAATTAATTTTCTATATCATAACACATTTATAGCGCATCGAAAACTGTTTAAATTAATTTTCAAATCATGAATATTAGTCGAACATTCGTTAATATTTTATTCAACTTTGTGTTATCCAAGTATAGGAAGCAATAGATAGATAGATAGATACATCCATATTTTTTATGGAAATGGTATTGACTTTATGGAAATGGTATCAGTCGTAAAAATAAGATTCAAATATATTTTACTGCTTTAGTAGGATACACTGAAACGATAAAAAGGAAATATTTCGAAAAAAAATTGATGGAATTAATCCTTTCGTGAGCTATAGGTTTCCCAGTAAGAAAGCTTCCGAAAAACACGACGGTATACGTCTTTCCGGCTTTTTAGAAACCTTTCCAAAAGCAAACCAATTAAATGGCCCACTAAAGGGCTAACACTGGAAGTTGAAGGTGTAATGTGCCCTCTCCAAACATGTCCAAACAAATTTTGTTACACGGCCGATAACTCGGTTATTAGAAGACGTTAATGAATTATGTAGCACCAAGTAAGCTTTTAACCAGGGCGTCGAACCGGAACTGAACCGAAAACCGGAAAAAAAAACGTTATTTTGGTCGGAACGAAAACCGGAACTGAACCGAAAAAAATATCGGTTTATTTCGGTTCGATACATGTTCAGTAATTTTGTCACCGTAACCAACTTCACTACTCCGATGCAACCAAGTTCACTCCTTCCTAACTGTAGCTACTTCACGATTTACTTTCGCTCACGTTTCTTATGCCTGGTTGCACAAAACATTTCTGAAAAGTTAATCGGCGATTAACAAGCCGTCAGCCAATCAAATTAAAGAATTCAAATTTGAACTCTGATCTGATTGGTTAACAAATCTGTCAACATGATAGCTGTGCTTTGTGCAACCGGGCATCAGTGTTTCTCATACTTAACCTCACCTGATAATCTTCTGATATTGATCTGCTGATAACGTACGCACCTATGTATTAATTTTTAAAATCGAGTTGTTCTGTATACTAATAGCACTTTGTTAGCACAGTCTATGTTTTTGCTCAACAACATAATAATTGAATAAAATACACCAAAACCTTTTTTTCAAGGTTTATTTTTACGAGCTTTTGAATTAACACGGTTTAAAAAATCGCCAAATGCACACAAATTTTGTTTTTATATGGTTTATTTTTTTAAAAACCGTCAAATGCGGGATTCCCCTAAAATTAATTTTCTTGATGTTGGTGAGTGAGTGAATTTTCCTATGCAGGGTGTCCCAGAAAAAAAAGAAACCACGAAAAATTTTCCACATTTGTTTCAGATTTATCTTTTTTATTTTTTTACAAATAAGAATATAAATAAAATTATGCACTCGGAACTGAACCGAAAACCGAAAAAAATCGTAATTTTTGGTGGAACGCAAACCGAAACTGAACCGGTATATTTTTTTAGTTGAATCGGAACGAAAAATATTACGGTTCGAAGCCTTGCTTTTAACGCACCCGACTAGATTAGGTGAGCGGAAAGTGCGGTACCAAACATTTTTTTCCTTGTGTATTTTATCATATTCTGATTCTCTTTATTATTAACTACACAGCGATATAAGCTTCCTTATTTATGTTGCAGTCTTACCAAGTTATACAGTTTTTTGGTGTACTCGCACAAAAGCTTGATTACTTGAAATTTATGAAGCGTTTATACCCCATCTTGTTTGGAATTTTGTCGCTCCAATCTATGTAGGGTTATCTGCTGACCAATATAAGCGCAACTATGGTGGTTAATTATGCCATTGTTGTGGAAACGAGGTTCGTTGCTACACAGTATGGTGTCCAAAAAATCGGGTATCTCATACATTAAATTGTTTATTAAGGCGATAAAATCGAGTCTCCTATTAAAATCTGCAGGATGAAGCCCTTACACTAAATGAACTTTGCTCCCACAGAAATATGAGGATTAATGCTCACATATGCTAAGACATTTATCACATTTCCTCACTTTTTACTACGGTTGCGTGTTTCAAATGTTTCCGCCGCGAAGGAAATAATCCTGTTCTCATCTTCCACATTGTGAAAAGATTTAGGACAAGGTGCTTCCCGTTCTGGAAACCTTTCTCTGCATCTAATGGCCACTAGGTGGTTATTTTGTCTACATTTTCCATAAATCATAAGCTTATCAACGTATTCAGAAAGTGTGGTGGTAAGTGACAACTGTGCACAACCTATTGGATTTCCTTCATAAAAGTATGATTCAATTAACCTTCCTTTAAACAATCTGCACCAAACGTTTATACCCCATCTTGTTTGGAATTTTGTCTCTCGAACCCATAAGGGTTATCTGCTGACTAATAAAAGCAATTTACGGCGGTTACTTATACCATTGTTGTGGAAACGAGATTCGTCTCTCCACAGTATGTTGTCCAAAAAATCAGGTATCTCATCATTAAATTGTTCATTAAGCCGATAAAATCAAGTCTTCCTCTGTGGGACGAAGCCTTTACACTAAATGGATTTTCCTCTCACAGAAATATGAGGATTAATACTCAAATATACTAAGACATTTATCACATTTTCTTCACCTTTTACACGAGCTTCCTCGAGATTCGTCGCCCCCCAATATGTTGTCCAAAAAATCAGGTATCTCATCATTAAATTGTTCATTAAGCCGATAAAATCAAGCCTTCTATTAAAATCTGCGGGACGAAGCCTTTACACTAAATGATACTAGAGTTGTGCTAAGTGACTATGTACAATTATTTTTGTCAATGGTAACTTGATTAAAGTAAATGTAACTGTAAAACTAATAATAAGGATAATCGGAGCATGATAAAATATACAAGGTGTCCCATTAAAAAAGGAAACAAATTCTTTGGTAGAACACTTCGAGCTCATCGTGTATTAATATAGTCCGGGGCGGAAAAAAGCTTACTTGGCACTAACTAAACTTTTTTAGCATAATTTACTGCTTAGAAGCATTTTTCCACCTTTTCTAATTATCGAGTTATCGGCTGTGTAAAAGAAAATGGGGCACCTGTATATCATGTAATTCGCTACTTCGTCTATGCCAATAAGCTCAATAAACTTAAGATGTTTTAAAATAAATTCCAATGCATTCTAGATCATCTTTTGGAGCGTATGTATCTGCAAGACCCAACAAATCCAGTAGAAAGACAGAACAGTATATTGTTCAGCATATACCGGGTGACTGTAAATGATTGAGGCAATTATAGTGGATTGGCATCCCTGATGATTTGGTAACAATCCCTCTTTATGTCAAGATTTGTTTTTAGGTTAAGGGTTTCGTAAATAAACGACGTTGAATTTTATTTTATTTGACGTTTTGATTTGACAAATTTAAATTGAAAATCAGGGATTCAAACAGGAAAACAAAAAAATCATGCCAAACGAGCAAAAAAAATCACAATCATTTACAGTCACCCGGTATAGTTCAGCGCTTTGTGCGTCAAAAACTGAATTTTTGTGAAAAACTAAGATACTTTGT
>JAWQRJ010001470.1:0-15795 GCA_033557515.1 Diorygopyx duplodentatus | reverse complement strand
ACCTACATGTAGTTTAAATCTGGAGCAGCTCGCCGCGCCCCCCCTTGGATCCCTATACGCCCCCCAAGGGGGGCACGCCCCACTGGTTGGGAACCTCTGCTCTAGTGCGTTACAAATTTTAACCATATTATCACCCTGGAATTGTAAATTGCCGTCGTGTCTTTCAACCCATCGTGTCTCGCATATACTTTCAATTGCCGTACCATCAAGTTCTTCTGAGAATATTCTATGACGTTTTGCTGAAGTGTTAGCAAACGCTACGATTTTTTTCATTGTCCCAGTTGTGTTTCTACACGAAGCGACGTTTGATGACTTGGCCAAGGAGTTATTTAAAACATGATTGCTACAAGGACAACGTTTTGCGTGAATGGCTTTTTTAGAGAGTTCCTGAACAGCACCTTTTGCATGGGATGCCATTACTGAACAGCTGTCAGTTCCTATCCCTACACAAAAAGCTAAATCTATATCAAATTTGTAGCAAAGATTTTCCACGATTTTCGCTAATGCGGTGCCTGTTAACCGTAATTCTTTTGTGCCGTCTGAGCTATCTCTTTCTTCACATTGAAGCGTTGCAGAAGCATAAAAAATCTTCCTTAATAAAACCATCATTAAAATATCTCAATGATAGACTCATCTGTTCGGTATGAGATATATCTGTAGTCTCGTCAAAAAGAATAGCGAAATACTTTTAGCTTTTTTCACGTTTTGTAAAATAGTTTCCTGAATCTGTTTAGAAATGTCTATAAGTTCGTTCTGTACAGTTTTGCTGATGTAAGTCGCTGTAGAACTTGTTGATGATAAATGGCGTTTGAGAACTGAGTCGCCTGCATCTATTCTAAATTTCAACAGAGCTCGAAAATTTCCTTCTGAAGAGGAGACGTCACTATGATCGGTGTTCGTGCTAAAAATCTGGCCATCGTCTCTGTGGCCACGTAATGGTATATTTTGACGACCACACAATATTATAGTTTTTATAATTGGTCGTAAGCGATCTCTGTTTTCTGCCACTTGAGCCTTTCTTTGAGTAGAAATCTGGTTAGCAATATCAACCTCAGGTTTATGATAATACGCCAAAAAGTTCTTCCCACTTTCAACGGCCATCTTATGGTAATGATTACGTTGATGTTGCAGTAATAACCCGCCTTCACCTAATAAGTTGTTAAAGGCTTTCAATGGTTTTGTCACAAGACGTCCAGGGTTCGATCTAACGAAATCAGTGGCAGATTGAGTGATAAATAAGGCACAATATTTGCGATCTTTATGTGACAGCACAATCCAATGGAATTTTTCAAGATGTGATTTTTGGACATGTTTTCTGTACGTTTTTCCGTGTTTTTGCAAAACTTGGTGCGGAAAATCATAGTTAGGTGAAGGCACCCAATGTTTTTCTAGTAGTGCAGCTTTAGTTGCATCAGGTAATTCATGCATGTTTTTTTTAGAAATATAGTTTCCAATATCTGAAGCAAATTCAGAGTTCAACGACAAGCCACTAGTTATAGTTGATCTTTCGTTGTGTGTAATTAACATAAGCCATTATATATAGGTATGAGGTATTACATATATCACAGAATAGAAAAAGACAATAAAATTAGATCCAATTAAAAACGAAATGAAAATCGAAATGTCATGTCTGCAATTAGCATACTTCCTGTTCTCCACGGGAGCAATGTCGCGTGCTTATGTTTCGCCAACCCGGCCCTGATCTGGTGATCAGCTAGATAGTTTTAGCCCAATCAGCTTGGCGCCATTCCCAAAGATTTCCGAAAAAAATGTTCCAAGGAGATTAAACGATTGTTTACTGAACAAAAATGTAATTCCTAACATACAATTCGGGTTCAGACAGCACTATTCAACATTGTATCAGCTATTGGGCATAACCCTAATGATTGGAAGACGATAGGGGAAAAAGGAGTATACCACCACAGTCTTTATTGATATTGTCCGGACATTGTCTGGTCCGAAAGAAATAACCGCAGAGAATCATTCTGGGGCCGATTTTATTCAATCATCTATTGCAATGTATGTTGATGATACTGACATAATTACTTCTGATAGTAATATCCAATAGTCATCCATAAATTACAACGTTCAGTAAACATAATTTTGAAGTACTATCAAAATTGGGAAATAAAAATTAATCACAATAAATGCAAAGCTAAAATATACACACTAAGGACAAGTAGTCCTGTCAAAAGTAAAATTAAAAAGGCCACAGGAGGTTTTTAGTAACGTAAAAATATGCAATCTTTGATACATAATTTATTTTCATTATTATTTCTATTGGCTTTTTTTCGGGGTAATTATGAATTCTTCGAGGTAATTGAGAAAGCCAAGCAGACAATCATCGCGATAAAGACCATAGTCGAGTTTTCTTGGCGAGCCTTTCACTTTAGAGAATTATTCTGAAGTTTGTGGGCGCATTTAGGGCATTCAGCAATGATCATTAATTTGCTATCGTGTAATTATATTACACGTTGGTTAGATTTTGGTCATTGATGGTGCGACCTCAGTCATTCATTGGGAACGAAACCCATAAGCAGTACCTCCGTTGGTGGCATGAAAAGCTGTTATATTCGTTACATAACAGAGTTTACATTAAAGCATTCACAAAGGCACATACCAATTCCTTAACCATGAAAATAAAGATGATATTACTTTTTTTAGAAGGTAAGAGATCGTTTTTTCTATACCCAATTTGTCTAATTTATTATTGTTTGCCTAAAATACAAACAAGAACACGATTGATAATAAAATGTGTAACTGTTTCTCAAAGATAAGGTAATATTTTTATTTTACACCATTCTCAGATTTGCATAAATTTGACTTTTAATTGCTTCAGGTACAAGAACGATCGAGCACAGTTGCCCAACGCAAAATGTCAACATCCAAGTTCATTTAAACATAGCCATAATTTAGTTTTCCCTCAACTGTAGCAACAGGATCGTATTAGAAGCTATGTTGAAAGAATTTAATTTAGATTGTTATAAATATTTGGTCTGTCGATTATTAGATACTAGAACTAACACCAACACATTTGCTCCCGTATTCATAATCAATCACAATCAATTTGCCAGAATTAATTTTGCTTAATTTTAATTCAGTGGAGCGTCAGAGATGAGACGGAATTGATCAGTACCATCTTCAGCACCTGTCAATGTCTGGTTTAAATATGTAAGGAAGTAATAAAATTCCATTTAAGTTTACATGACATTCAACAGTAAGGTATCGAAATATACAATGTGTGCCTAAAGTATGAAGCAAATTAATTATAAATTCACTAAACATTTTTGTACGGACATGCTTTTAAAAATACATTTAAAAAGTTAAAGAGTTACCTTAATTTCTGTTTGAAGTATAACATCAGCATAAATACAATAAATGTTACTCCGTAATTTTTTGGTTGAATTTTATCAAAGTGTTATTAACATGACTGTGGAAAAAACATACCTCATATTGAACATTAAAAAAAAAGTTTTCGTAAATATTTTATTTTACAACATAGGAAACAAATGATATCTTATGGTTCAATTAAATCTTCAAAATATCCCCCGTCTACTACTTGATAATAATCCAATTCTACTTTTAAGACAAAAATATGTAACATTGTTTATTTAACATGTTTAGTTTAAATTTAGCAAGTAAAAATTAAAATTTAACATAACATAGAATGACCAAATTATGCAAATGGTAATAAATAAATATGTGAAGATAATTAACATTTCTAAAATGTAACAAAAACACAGAAATTCAAAAATTGTTGAGTTGATATGAAATTACCATACACATTTGTCCCGCAAACCATAAACGACAAAATAAGTTTACGGTCAATACACTTCAGTTGAAATTTACATTAACTCTAACTATAGCATTAAAATTTATGTTTTTCAAGTACTCTGCTTTTTGGCAATTGTGGTGACATGTAATGACATTTTGTAACATAAAACATGTTGTCAAAGTGTACATATGAATTCATAAATAGAACCCATTTTATGCAATCTAAAACTAAAATTGCGATTCTTAATTCTGGTATCTGATAATGAATGGATCGTATAGGTTTCCCCTGAAATTGATATTGAATTAGATGAACGTTTGACCACAGCTAAGCTAACCAGACTGTGCTACAGTCCAAGATACATTACAATATTCTGTAATAGTATACCAAAACTTTTTCAATGAAACAGATGTATGGTATGCCAAAGTTTTTACCATGGGTTTTCCTTTGGCCTTGGAAGCAAATGCTTTACCATTTACAAAAATCGTTCCCATGGGCGTCACCAGAATATTTATGGTGTTTATAATATAATTTTCTGTAATCTGTGCTAAGCAGATAATAGATCCTTTTCCAAGAAAAATGTCTTTTATTACCCTGTTCCAATTAGAATTTATAGAAATAACAAAATATAGTAAACCTTTGCTTCAATAAATACCATCAAAAGATAAAGTAGAGGTTAATATAAGATGAGTCAATTCCAAATGAAAGCCGAAATAGTGTGTTGTAATGTTTATATGTAAATCCTCTTTCAAAAACTGCTTTAACGATTTTACTGAAAGATAGAGCAGCATATAGACATCGACGAAAAAAAAAGATTTTATTTCCCAAAAACTCATTCTAACTTTCGTTGTATTTGCCCTAAAAGATAAATCGATAATAGCTGCAAAGTTAATTCTAGAGATTTAGAGACGCCGCGCCGTTAAGAACAGATAAGTAAATAATTTGAAATTAAATAATTAGAAACACGGAAAAGCTCAGTGAACCAGAAATTTTATCTTTATTAATTTTTAGAACTAAAATTAATGTACTCGTTGGCGTACGTGCATTATACATGTAAATTGAGACGAACGCTGAAAGTCCGAGCGAAGCTCGGAGTACCTGATAGACCGAGCTATCGGTCGGTCTACCAGGTGCTAAGTATTATAAATGGGAACAAGAAATAAAACAAACATAAAGAAAAGTTTTGTTGGGTAATTATCTTATTCAGAATATTTTTGTCTTGTGCCACAATCCTAATATGCTTGTTAAATATTTATTTGCCCAAAGTGACACCGTTTAGAGATCGGGGGGTTAGGTGAGAGAAAGTCGTAAGAGTGATCCACACCAGTTGATTTTTAACAACCATTGCATTTACTTTTTTAAGAAATGAAAATTAAATTTTTTATTCCACGAAATTCCACGAATTTTTAAAAGAATTGCGTCAAAATCAATAGAAAAAGACTACAAAAGTTAATTCTTTCTCTTGATATTAGAAAAACTCTAGAAAAATACATAATTAAATCATCACAAAAGGAGCTATAAGATATATTATGGAAATTGTTTTGGGCTTCCGATGTTTACAATATTTCCGTTATTTTTCTCTGATAATAATAACGTTTTATTTATAATAATAATGGTATATTTGCCCAACAAGGAACCCCCAGGGTTATAGGACGGGACAAGTAAAAGCTTAAGATGTTGCATTTTAGCAATCTAATATTACCGCGTATAATGAATAGAAGATTTTTACTACTCTTTTTATACCTCCAGCATACAGTGCGTGGCCTGCCAAGCATGGTTCTACTTAAAATGTGTTGACCAGAATAAGGCGTCCACGGCAATGCTCTCCATCCCTCTCGCTTGTTGGAGTTAACGGGATGCATTTCTGACTTCGAAAATGCAATCAAATCCCTTAATGATAGAGTGAAAATTATTGATCACTTGTCGACAGAAAACGTAAACCTCAAGGGACAAGTTGATGGTCTTTGCTTTAGAACAGCACTCGCGTAGAAGCAATCTGGAGATCTAAGGGTGTTTACTCGAGTTCCTAATAATAATGGTGAGAGTGAGGCCCCAAAGCAAACATTAGTCGGCTTAAGCGAGATTCCTTTCTGACTACAGCTGTACAAAAGAAGCAGTCAGCTCCTAATGGTTTTACGCACTATTCTTTGAAAATATTAGTGGTGATCGAAAATACATTTACTGTGCTAGCTAGATTACACCTACGCAGCTGTTTACCGTAACTTACGGATTTGTGTTCACCAATCCAACTAACGGAAACGTCTATTAGTATTGAATATTCATAATTTTATTATTGTTATGTTCTTTGTATGTTACCAACTATAGACTTTCTCGAATCTGTTTGCATCTATCATTATTGACGATCCAAAATCCTGTTCTAAATTGGGATTTGTCTTTCCCTAGTAATTAAAAATACTTCTTAAATATAAATAAATCAAAGGGTAAGGTTAAAAATGTTCAACAAGTTAAAACAGTAAAAGTAGAATTAAGTACATATAACATTTTACTGAGATACTAAAAATAATAAAACCAGATCTTCGAGCTGCAACTCCAACACTTGATTACTAGGTTCCATGTCCTACAGGTGGTTATATAAAATATTCAAATAAATTCGAAATTCTTTTGTTTTGACGTTCGAGAATATTAGAAGTTCAGTTTACAAAACAGAACACATACTCCATACCGAAGATGTGCTTGACGCAGTCGGCTGCGAGCGCACCTTCAGGATGGGTTTGAGATCCATTTATGAATACGGGCCAAAGTGCACCGTCCGAATGAGAACACATTTCGCTATTAACGGCTTTTCGAGTCCTGGCAGATTTGTCGTTAATTTCTATTGTGGCAGCTACGATCTATCTATGATCGATTTGCGACTAATTCTTGTCTATCTGGATCAAACAGAGGTCGTTTGATACATAATTTTTTTAACCCGGAAATTTAGATTTTAATGAAACTCGGCACGTTTATAGAGTTCTTTAAGATAAGAACGTTACATATTTTTTTAGCGGCCCACTCGCTAATTTTCAGGGCGTATGCCATTTTTTAGCGTAAAAATATTCGTTTTGTTGGAAACACTTTGTAACACCTCAAATTATATTATATTCATAACTTTTCAATAACGTATAATCAAATAGCCATCATTGGTAGGAAAAAACAGGAAACTGTGGTAAGGATGACAGTGTTTGGAATTTTGTTTCGATTAATTTTACTGGATATAATATTTTCACGCAATGTTTCGTTTGTAGTTTTTTTTAACTCTACGTCAATCAAGAGTATGCGGAAAAAATGTGAGTCTTTATTAAGTGCTTCCATCAGATGATTTCTTGGCGCTAAGAAATGGTCTACACCTGGAAAACCAGCGACTGGGCCGCTAAACAAACATGCAGCATTCTTATCTCAAAGAAATCTATAAACGTACCGAGTTTAATTAAAATCTGAATTTCCGGGTTGCCTGTGTTCCCTTGCAAGTAATCAGTTAATAGAATTCGTTTCATCTTCTTAAATTTCTTTCATTAATCAACCATCTGCAGAAAGCCACCCTGGGCTGAAAATTAATGTTTTGTGGGCAAGGCAGCAAAGCAAAGCCAGACTCGAATTTCTAGCCACATTGCGCGCATTATCTGTTGAATCTATAGCAAAACCCTGTTGCATTTCGCGGAAGTTGAAAAATCTGACTTCAAAGTTAAAAAAAACAATTCAATTTGCCGTATTTTATAAATTAATTTAAAAAAAATACATGTAAACGTTGTTAGGAATATAGTAAATTACAGAAATTGTTCAATTTCTGTTATTGACTCATAAAGTATTGAAGTTGTTTATTTTGACGAGTTCTACCAGTCCTATTCGGGTACACTAGAATTGTAGAGACCTGCATATTAGGTTAGGTACAAAAGTGTGGGCTTCTCTATATTCCTTTGAACATTTTCATTAATTGATGTTGCAGTTCAGGAAACAAACTGTACATCCAATATACAAATTTACCGCGATATACCGCGACCAAGTTTCTGGACATTTATTTCTATTAATTAAACTTATTATCTAGATATATGTATTATCTAGTCATTAGAATGTACGGAAAATGTACAAAATATAGAAAAACTTCACTCTGGCATTGTGTAACAGCAGGTAACTAAATGTATTATTACATTTTCTTGTTCTGCTTACAAAGCTACTTTAGTAAAGCTCATTTATTGTTACCATTTTCTGCATTATAAAATAGTAAACCATTAAGCAGTAAATTACTTCTAGTGTTCTAATTAGCATACAATAATAATTCGTTTCCACTTCCACTTGCGATGACTAACACAGAATGAAGCCACTTACTTTTGAAAAAAATGTTGGAGTCTAAACATAAATAGTTTATAGGTGTGAATACCATAGTACCATAATATCGTTTGCAGAATACCAAAGTAACTACAGTACTTACCAGTTAAAGTCGTTGTTACCCTTCAACTAGCGGTCACTATGTAAAAGTAGGTACGTTTTAAATTGCATTGTATGGTGGAAAGTGCTGCAATGCGGATAACAGAACAGATTTTTTACGAGATTATTAAAATTCATGCCATGCTAACATTGAAAATGTGCTATGCTCATTGAACGGACAGAGCGAATTCGTTTTGATAGGTCCATCAAACAGATACAAATGCAGGTATTTTTTTATAATTTTACATCAGTGAAGTTGCATATAAATAAAAAATGTATGGTTTTATTTTGAGTATTGTTTCGCTTTGTTCGAACGTGAGTTATTCTAGAGTAATTGAAATGGCATAAAAAACAATTATTTACACACAGTTTTAGATTAGTTAATTTTGTGTGTGTAAACATTGCCGATTAACTTTATTAAAGACATTTAGCCTCCCCTTATAGCATTTCCTGGATGATTAAGATGAAAAGATTAGAAATAGAAGAGTACTATTTTTTTTTCCAATTTCAGTATTTTTTATAGAACTTTTTTTTACAAAACCGACATTAAAATGATCAGCAAGTTCCTTCAGTAAGTTTTTATCAGAACTTTTTATCATGTCGCTGGTTTAAGTTTAGGTGTGTTATTGAGAATTGGCGAGATAAAATAAGTAACAGGAAACCCGGTGTTTGAAATTTATTCCTGAAAAGAGTAACAAAATTCTAAGTTGGGCATACTTTATTTTGAATTAAGGATTCCTTTTTCTTTTTTTATTTGACTTTAATGGCTAAACGGAATATATTCCTGTGATGAACCATTTTAATATGGGTATTTGCTTCAACTTCATAGATGGGTCAGTAAGTTTATCGATTATCTTTATGTCATTTGTGTACATTTCCTTTCTAAGAAAGGAAATGTACAACAGTGCAGGAAAAGTCGTTTTATCGATTTCCCCACAAGCAAACTTGCATTTCTGCAATATAATTAATTTTGTTTATTGTTGGAAACACTGGTACATGGGATAAGTTTCCTTCTAAAAAATTACACCGGAAATAATTCCTGCTAGGTAGATTGTTATTTGGATGTACAATAAAATATGGTTTCAAGTGGGGATTTTTTACGTTATATCTTGATATCTAGTATATCGCTATATAGGTAGTTGTCTATCTTAAAGGTGATATCCCGATAACGTCAGTCATGCAGGTTTCCTTAAAATTTCTGCTCCCTCCCCATGGACACTCATTATACTGCGATTTGCCAAGTAATATGGGAAGGGATATGTTCTAATTTTCTTAATGTTTTAAAAGGTAATTAATAATTTACTCCTAATAATTATCTATCGTTGGGAGTAAATCCGCCATGCAAATTTCAGCCACGTAAAAACAGTGGCCGGAAAAATAGCCGAAGCATATGTAATTCCGACTCGTATAGTAACTCCTTTTTTTGTTTCGTTATTCGTTTGCTATATCACGCATGTAGAATATAAATAGTGGAAATAAGAAAGGATGTGGCAAGGTATTTGTATCCCTTGTGGAACTTAATAGCACTTGAGTTCCTGTGGAACCACCAAAAGGTGATATTGTTATGTCCCTATTATTAGGGACATAAACTGCCCCAATATACAACAATATCACCTTTTGGTGGTTCCACAGGAACTCAAGTGCATGCGTACCGCATGAAGATGTAAGTGTATGGATCGCGTATATGGAGCATTGCGTCTATGTATATTTACAGTCCCAGTGTTGTATTTTTAAAATACACATGTTGTATTTTTTATCAAATTTTATTTTTAAATATCACAATGCCGATGTTTGAGGATAAACTTTCGTTAGATGTACCTGAAGAAATACCCGGTTGCTGCTGATTATATCGCATATTTGGTTATATTAAATAGAACAAACTATATATTGCAATAAACGTTGCTGTAGGTTTTCGCGGCCGCTGTTAATACTTCTTGGCTTTCCCGTGATCGTCGCGTCGGTGGTTCGCGGCTCATTACATAAGGCATCTTTAGAATTAACTGATACCGCTCGCTAGGTTGGTTCGGTTTATATAGGGAATAGGGTGGGACAGGTAGGTGGGATCGGGTCGGTGATTAATCGTTAACAGAACAGGTTAAGTTAATGGTGTGGTGGAGGGGGAACACTATCTCTATTGATGTTATTTGGATAATTGAGGATTTCTATTGCTTCTCTATTTCTAAGATTTTTCTAACATAATAATGGGATTTTGGTTTGGTCCAGTTTCAAGTCCAGCTGGTCCTATTCGTCATGAAACTTCCAAAATCCTACAACGTTACCAACTTCCCAAATCCAACATTCCTAAGTCCGCATGGGCTGCTCTAAAAAAACTAAGTCCAATCCCAATATTGTTATACTCAGGGTCGACAAACGCTGCTGTTGTCCTTGGCAGCCAAGAGTATGAACAGCAAATCAATTCCTTACTCCAAGCCTAATCCTACAAACATCTCCAACGTGATCCCACATCCCGCAGTGTACGTTCCATCACAAGCGTAATCAAATCGCCCTCTCTTCCCTAGACGTACAAAAAACCTTAATTACTCAAAACTCCAAATCCCTTAAATTTTATGGTCTTCCTAAAATCCACAAACCTGATGCCCCACTCAGACTATTTTTAGTACGGTAGATTCCTGTACATACAAACTCTCCGAATACTTTGTCCAAATCCTAAAACCATTAACCCGCAAAATCGACTTCTTTGTACTTAACTCTCAACATTTTGTCATCACATAATCCTGCCCTAATTCTGCCCTACATCCAAGGTGTTACAGATCGTATCAATAGCATCCTGCGCCCTCACATAATCCGCCTTTATTCCTGTATTCAGATTATCTCAGTCAAAGATCCGCCTTTGCCACTCCAATCCAATAGCGTGCACCGTGTTCCTTGTTCGTGCGATTATGTATATATCGGCGAAACGAAACGTCCTGTCAGCGCTCGTGTAAATGAGCACGAACGTAGCAGTAGATTGAAACACATAATATAGCTATCCGGATATACATATAATATAGCTATAGACCCGGACACAGAATTATTTTTAACCAATCTTTGCCCACGAATCCCTGTATTGTCCTGGAAAAATCCTAGAAGCAATAGAAATCCACAAACATCCTAATAACCTTAATAGAGATACAGGGTTCCCCCTCCATCACACCTAGAAGTGCGTCATTAACTTAACCTGTTCTATTGACGATCAATCACCGACCCTACCTGCCCCAACCCCCATTCCCTATATAAACCGAACCAACCTTAGGTTGACAACCTGTCGAACGGTATCAGTTAGTTCTGAAGATACCGTCTGTAACGAGCGGAGTAACGTCAACGGAGAATTTATTTACCGACGCGGCGATCGACGGAAAGCCAAGAGGTTTATTGGAATATATTCTAATTGTGTGATCAAAATATAAATTCCATAATAAAGCAGCCACGGTATCCACAACGCTTCCTCTGCTACTGACAGCTTCACTTATTTGAAATGAAAAATCCTGCATTTTACTGCTTTGTCAGATTCAATATTGATTTTTTTTCAGATTCTATTGTGGTTCCATATACATAACTATAACCTGCAATAAACCTCGTTGCTTAGATTTTTCAAGATTTAACACAACGGTTGAATCTTTTCGGCTAATAGATTAACAGATTGTTGGATTTTGGTCGATTGGATGTGCTTTTCTCACTCAGGCGGATTTGTAGCTGAAAGCGACCATTCACTCTAACAAGCACAAATTACTTATCTTAAAGTAAAAATAATTAACTTATTCCAATTAAGTGTGAACAATTAACACTTAACTGGAATAAGGGGAAAGCAGAGAAAGCAAGGTCGGGATATTCAAAATTCTAAATAAGCAATACAATTCTATTAGATGATAAAATTAATTGAATTATGTGGTAATAATTTACCAATTAATATAAAACATAAATGAATACATAAATCATTGATCATATGCACATAACATTTGGATTGCGGACACGATCCACATAACATGAAAGAATCATGAAAGAAACAAGTAAAACATACCAAGAGTAGGAAAATTAGGAGTGGGAAAATTAAAACACCAGAATTTAAATTAAAAATTTCGCGCATTATCTGTTCCACAATCACTGAGTTAACTTTACTAGGACACCAATTCCTAATCTTTAAATTCTGAAAAATCGGTTTGAACACTAATTTTAATTTATCAGACAATCCAGAAGCATAAGTCAGAAGTTTGTAAAAGCAGGCTCAAACATGTTAAGTGTGGTCTGTGTGGAAGTGATAACAATATTTTATTAAGTAGCCCGCATTTTTGGTTAATCTGACGTTACGTCTGTCTGCTAGAAGCATCATTTCTGGTTCCAAGATTGATGTGAGTGGGCTACGTACAAAGCAACCAAAAGTCTGTTTTATATAGGCGAATGTTAGTAATATTTCAAACCACATGTTTGACAAGTGACAGTCTTCTGTAATTATCATAAATAATCATTATCATCAATTATCACAATACAGGGTCACATAAGCACCATGCATTTGCATTATCTGATAAGTAATTCATGGTAGAAATATTTTTATGTAGATCAAGTGTGCTTTGTAGACCGACTTCGTTAAAAAAACTCATTGCTATTCCAGTGCATCGAAGCACGCGATATAAGCCATCCGTTCACACGTCAGCTCGCGCACCTATTCGCACATCGACAAGTGTCGCAGAAATTGTGGACACATATGTCTATGTAGCGGTTTCTCCATAGAGACGGTGCTTGGCTTGTTATTTGGGAATGGAAATCGGCACTTCCAACGGCAATACTGGTGCGTATCCCTGACAAATCTTGCAAGGTACAGTCGTGAGAGTTACGTTTGCAAAGCTGTTTTCACCTCGACGCAGCGAAGTAGACCACACGTACAAAGTGGATCACAAAACTGCAGATATGCTTGCGTTGTTGTATTTTAAAAATCACCGTCACAATCATTTGAAATCTAACTTGGAAATTAAAATTGTAATATAAATATAATATAAATGCGACCGTGTAGGTATGATAATCGTGGCACCAATCAACATTATAACGTAATACTCATACGGAAATTGCTTACTACCCAGTAATTCTAATTTCACGAAAGTTCGACTAAGCGCCTTGGGCAATTTGCTGTTTAAGGGTATTCCGCAAGATCTCGTTTGCATTTACGTAATTATTGGTTACGAGCAGCAACGGGCAGATTAGAACCCAGAACACATGTGTGGCTGTTCGTGCAGTCCGATGATGTAATTACACACTCCAGACCGAGCTTGTGGCCCCAGTTAACTGTAACTTTTCCAAAGAGCGGTCGGATGCTGACTATTGACCTATGACTATTGTGACGTATGACAATATATTGCATTAGAGGTGATTTGAGAGGTAATCACTGAGAAGTTTAACAATTTCTATTCTATACCCTTCCGCAAGATCACCCTTTGTTCTGTCATCTAAGGTGAGAAAGTCTGGTTGACGATTGATGTTACTAAATTCAGTGTCCACTAGACTTGTAAGAAATCTAAATATAAATCTAATTATAATTCTCTCGTTCGCACTTACGTTTTAAAAAACTAATTCAACAACATACTGAATAACTTTATTTGTTTGTTTTATAGTGGAATGCAACGTATAGAATGACGTTCTAATAACAACTGAATTAAGCTGACATTGAGCGGGGCCCTTTTATACAATTCGTTATCGTTTGCTGACTTGACAGTATTATGTGTTAACTCGGCACTCTTCTTGGAGTTTTTCCTTTTAACCTTCACTTCCTCCTGGATGTCGGTCCTTATCCTTGGCTTCTGACGTAACTTATTTATAATATTGTAACGTTTTACAGTCAAGTACACGATTGTAATTAAAATTACTATTACAATAATATAGTTTATTACATAGTTTTTTAAAATTTAATTCTAAATTAGGTATTTTTACTATCCACAGTTGTTGTTAAATTCTGTAATACAATTTCGGGTTGTCTTTCGATAGTTATATTATTAATCTTTATTTGCGTTACAAAATTACGCGGTTTACTATTTATTTCAATTCTGTATTACAGTACCGTTAATCTCGTAATTACATTTATTTTTATTTATAACTTGATATATTCCATTTAACAATATTGTTCTTGTTAGTTTTCCACAAATTTCCTTTATTTCCATTTTCGTTTCGTTACTATTATAACAGTTACATCAGGATACTCTATTATTTTCTAGCAATCGATATTTATTTCATAAAAAAGTATGTCTTACGTCACCATGCGTTACAATTTTCAGTTCACAATTATTTTTATTATAATGATTAATTTGTTTAAAACATAAAAATTTATTTTAAAATTTTACAAATATCATTCATAAGAATGTATATTTCATCATTTGCAGCAATAAAACGAGATGCTGGTTCGATTTGTGCATATAAATTATTCATTAATGTGAAAGGGATTTGCAAGGGATATAACTCGTAATACTGATACTCATAATTATTAATTATCGGAATTTCGATAATAAACACATAAACATTTTGTTTTTGATATGCTTTCACTGTGATTAACGTTTCTAGTAAATATATATTTTCCATTAATATTTCGAAAGGAAATGAATGTTTATCTTCAAAATGAACTCGTTAATTAATTGTGCTGGTGATATTGGTAGTGAATGCAAAATATTTCGTTTTGCGAAACCAATTATTTGAATTATACGACTTAATTTATTATTATATTCCTGTAAATATAGTATTTTCGTTTTAGTTGCATCTTCTCTGGAATTTAAATAGTATTTTTCATTTAATCGATTTAATGCATTGGTCATTCGTAAGAAATTAATATTTATTTTATCGTTTGTTTCTTTTAGATATTTAATCATGCTTTCATGATTATCATTAATATAATTTTGTGATTTGCTTAATTGTGATGAAATTTGAACATAGTGTTCCGCATCCTCATGATTTAAATTACCTGTAGATTTAACTGCGCTTCCCAATCCATTTATTAATCCTCTTTCTTTTCGGAGTTTTAAATTTAAAGCGTTTATTTTATAATTTATTTAATCATTTAATTTATATATATGTTTGTTTACATTTATAATATAGCTGTAATATGAAACTTAAATCTATTTGAACTATTAGCTCAAAATTTAGCTTGCTGTTGTAAGCTATTCCTAATCTGATTGGTGAAACACCTGTATTCGCAGTAAACTTCGTTGTGGTAGCTAAAGTGTTAATACTTTATGGTTGCATGGAAATTGTGGTGCAAATTAATTTTGACACCATAACTAATAAAATATAAATAATAAATAAAAATATAATAAATCGTCCAGACGTTTTGTATATCTCCCAGGACATATTTCGCTGTTAGTCTAAACATATTGGACAATTTCATAGAAGCAAAGAAATGTGAGTATCACTTTTTGTATTTTCCATGGAAAGTTCCGTGGAACCATTACACCAAAATGTTTGTTGCGTGGGGTTCTATCAGTTCGTGGATGAGACGGATGTAGCAGACCCATAACTGATTTGAAGTTTTAAATATTCAAAATTAGTTTTCATATTTGCGATTAAAGTTTTATACTTGAAATTCATCGATGTCATGAAATTCATTGGTGTACTAAATAATTTTTACACTC
>JAWQRJ010001469.1:0-15800 GCA_033557515.1 Diorygopyx duplodentatus | reverse complement strand
TAGTGAAGAAGACTACTGTTATATAGCTCAAAAAATAACATAAAAATCCTGCAAAAACTGTAGTCTACCACAAAGGGAAGATGTGCCAGCGATATCAAATTTTTGTATCATTTTTGTACCAAACTTGGTATACCAAAATGCTTATAGATTGCTTAAGGCAAAGATAATATGTATCTCTCTTTCTCTTTCCAATGTAATCAGCCAGAATGAGAAAGAAAACAAAAGACAAAACTTTTCAAAACAAACAACACTTTCCCAACGATTCACAACGATTTCCTCTATCAGAGATTTCAGTCTTTATGAAGATCTTACAGCAACGTGATTATTTTTCATTTTCTTCATTATTTATCAGCCTGAAAAGACAAGAATTTGCAAAACCACAAATTGAATATTTCAAGAATATTAAATTTATAATAATATTAAGTTCAAAAGTTGTAACAAACCTTACTTTTAATAAACAAATGAAATTACAAAAAAATCAAGGCAAATCATCCATGTTTGGGGACTACATCAATAGAAACGGAAATTGCAGGTATGTTAGGTTAGCTTAGTTTTTAAAAAAACGTCGTAAAATTTAAAATAATTTCTTTTAGGAGTTATAAAGTCTACAGTATACCAAGTACTGGAAACGTAATTGGTGCGAAAACAGGAAATGAAAGATACTGGTTAATTGCAACATTTGATGAAGCAGTGTAAAAACAACATGAGAAGAATAGTTCATAGTTTTTTTTATGACAACGAAATTCCTACGCTGAACAAAATTTTAAATAAAATTAAAGATCGGCCAAACATACCACAAATGAGTCGTTCCTCCACATTATAAAATTAATGAAAAGAATTTATTTCAGGTAAATGAGTTTTTCTTATATGTAAGGTTTATGAATTGAACGTTTATTTTCTTACTCTAGATATATGAAAAAGCCGAAAAAATGTATTGATGGAACAGAATGATATAATCAGATGGAGGTGGAATTATTTAACAGCGATGACAGCATACAGGGTGAGAGGAAGACAAATATATTACCTTAATGAAACGTGGTTGAATGAAAGTCATAGTAAATGATTGGCTTGGAAAGATACCAATGTGCGAAGCAAACGGCAAGCATTTATCGAAGGACCATCGACAGAATTAAAAAATTCATCTGGAAAGGTCGCCGATTGTTTGTAGTCTTTTTTGCACGGTTTTCATTTAACACGGTTTACAAAAAAAAATCAATCCCCCTTTTTCACGATTGCATTTGATTTAGGACGGTTAAAAAAATCTGTTTGATTCAAATTTTAGAATTTTTTAAAAATTATTGCCAAAGAATTCCCCGAAATACATCATTTGTCGAAACAAGCAAATGTACTTGTCAGAGTGTTTTGTGTTAGCCTTTTGTCTAGTTCCAATAAAATTGGACGCATTTTGTTAAAGATTTTTGTATTGATCAATTTTAACACGATAAGAAAAAAGGTGAGCCGTATTTTTCTATTAGCGAAGTTATTTTTTTATTGATTTTTTTAAAAAAATTTGTCACTTAAGAAAAATGTCGGAAACTGCAATTGTAAAACAAAAACGGAAAGTCATTTCTTTAGAAACGAAAATCCAAATTTTGGATCAACTTCGAAATGGAGAACGTTCGACATCCCTGGGTAGAATTTTCGGTTTGAACGAAGCCACACTTAGAACTATTAAGAGAAATAAATCTGCACTTAGGCAATCTGTAGTTTCTGGAACAAAACTATCTGCTAAATCTTCATCATACACTAGAGATTCTGTTAAAGAAAAAATGGAAAAGGCAATGGTAATATAGATAGAGGAAAATAGCCAAAAAATGATACCAGTAGACGAAAACACTATCATGTAGAAAGCAATAAGAATTTATAAACAGATAATGGAACAAGGACACACAGGTTGGCTAACTGGATTTCTTCAAAGACATGCACTTCATAACATAAAGATCAAGCACGAAATTCCTTCTGGAGATGAGAAGGTTGCCAAAGAATTTCCTCCGAAACTTGCAAAAGAAATTGCCGATGGTGGATACATTCCAGATCAGGTCTTCAGTGTGGACGAAACTGGTCTTTTTTGGAAGAAAATGCCCTACAGAACATATGTGGCCAAATCGGAAAAGAGTGCTGGTGGTTTTAACGCACAGAAAGATTGAGTTACATTTTGATTTTGTTATAATGCTTCAGGAGGCCGGATACTGAAACCTTTGCTTGTCAATCGCGTACTCAAGTGTCGAGCAATGAAAGGTATCGATTTTGATGCATTGCCGGTTTATTGAATGGTGAATAAGAAAGCTTGGGTAACGACTAACATTTTTACAGAATGGTTCAATAAATATTTTGTCCCAGAAACTAGAAGATATATGAATGAAAAAGGCATGGAATTCAAAGTTATTCTGATTATAGATAATGCACCTGGCCATCGAGAGTTGGAACATGAAAATGTACCAGTTTTGTTCCTGCCACCAAATACGACATCCCTAATCCAACCGCTGGACCAAAGAATTATCGCAACATTCAAAACTTCTTACATCAAGCGAACATCCCAATATATTTTGGAAGCATTGGACAAGGATAAAACCCTTATAGTAACTGATGCGTGGAAAAAGTTTTCTGTTAAGGATTGCGTAACACATGCTGTTTTGGCATTAACTGAATTACATCTGTCAACCTTAAATGCATGTTGGAGAGCAATTTGGCCAGAATGTGTTAAAAGTAACAATTATGTGGCTCCAAATACGAACGAGTATCCCTCTATGGTTGCGTCTTGTTTGGTTTTAAAAAATGTGTTCACATTAGATAAGATTACATTCCTTAGTTAATTTGCAGGGTTGGTGCAAAAAAAATTTAAATTGAATTAGTGCAGAGAATAGTTTATAACGTCCTAGGTTTATGGGACAATGATCACTAAATTTTATGTACGGGTTCCTTTGCTCAAAATAAGTATTTGCCAAATTTGAAATAACTCTGATAAACTGGTTAATTTTATAAGTTTAAATGTTATTTCTTAAAAAAAAGAACATTTCTACACAAATGTAAAATATCACTGAGTCAGTGGTAGATGTTTAGATCGCATACAAAGTACACGTCTTGTACAATTACAATAACAGAATAGTTTATATTCTAAAATAAATAGCTTGTTAAATACATTTCAGTATTAGTTATTGTTAAATCTGCAATAAAATTATTTTTTAATCATTACCAATTGTCTAGAAACTAAGTAGGTAAGTTATAATCATACATGGCACCAGCAAATTAGCAGAAAAATAATTAAAACTTATTGTAACAGTTTTATAGTGTTCAAAAATTAGTTCTCGTAGATTGGTTCATTTTTCGTTTATTTACATAAGTTTGCTATTCCCATAAATATTGCAGAGTGATATGTTCGTTGATGTTCTAATTTATGGCTGTATTAGTATTTTTAAAAACTGAAATAAATTTATTTTTTGCATTTAATAAGCAAAATGTTACGATCACAAATTTGGTCTGAACGTCACTGCTTAGCTTTTGAATTTGAACTTTTTAGCTTATAATTGGTTGTATAATCACTTCCCAAAGTACGTTTTTTTTGTATAAAATATAACAAGTAAAATGTGGTAAAAAATTATTTTGCAATATTAAAATTTAGATAAATTATACGAACGATGAGCGCAGCTTAAAACCATTCGAAAACGTTCAATGATAACCATCGATTTAGCAACATACAGGTTAATCGCATCCATCGGTGATAAGGTGGGAAAGATATATATGACAAGGAGGGAGATGTACGTTTCAATTACAGTGCTACCATCTAATCGCCAAACGAATGAACTAAAAAACAAAACAGGGAACGCGATTGACCAACTAGGTAGTACAAAAATAAAGCTATAACCAAGTGTCCACCAGAAGCTTATCTTAAGATATGATATAATAAATCTAGTACATTCAGACTTTTAAAGAGTGAAAAATATCATTGCTACTACATGGAAAACCACAAAAGGCTGAGAAACGAGAACAATGATAAAATAAAAGTTTTTTTTGTGAGCTGGAAACATTAAACGCAATATAATAGAACCTTAATCCAAGTAATGGGGGCAAAATTATAATTACATTGGTTTTGACTATGGTAATAGCTTAAAAGTAATTATCTCAATAAAGGAATGGTTGTAAAAACCATTTAACCAAAAATTTAACCTCTTTAAAGAAAAAGCAACATAAGATTCTTCCTGTTACTGTTTAGAAACCATAACTAATTTGAATCATTAAACTGTTAATAACCCATATTTTTTACTGCACACAGTATTTATGACGTCTCGAAACATATAATTATAACTCAATCAAGTATCTTTAAAATGAATGTGGGAATACACTGCACGGTAAATAGATAGAGAGATAATTTTATATTGTCTAGGGTATAATATTTAGCAACTTTTTAAAACTCTTTAAAACCTTTTTTTCTACCATTAATACGCTTGCTGTGAATTAAACCTTTTTTTTGAACCAATAAATTTTTTTTTAATGGTTCAAAAAGAGTAATCATGAAAGGATCTTTTGTGACACTTTAAAAAAGCTGGAAAAAATATATTTATTGATCTACAGGGACATTTAATTTTTCCTAATATGTCCTGTTTTCTCACCACAAACAATTATTACAGACAGAATATTATATAGTTGGTGTCATATTGTATAATTGTAGTGCAAAATTTTATCCTTTACTCATTACACAATTACATTAATTAACACACCTACGTAACGTAAAATCTATTTTTGCGCCACCTGAAAAAAGGAATATTTAAGGTAATTAAATCATTTTATTGGATTTAATTACATCTAATTATTTATTGCAAGAAAAATGACCTCAAATTAAAAATAATTTGACACAGTATGCACACCCAAAATAGAAATTTTGTTATCCAATTCTTGAGATTTAAAAGATTTTTTATGGTACTTTTTAAAACTTTTTCATCTCATTGAAAAGGTTAGAGTCTAATAGTTATTTTTCTATAATAATTTCAATAATCATTTGAGATATAACTCCTTCTATCAGTGGCGGATTATTCATTTTAGGGGCCCGAGGTGGGAATAAATTTGGGGCCCCATCCTCATGTTTTTAAACATTAATTCACTTAGTTAAATACAAAAAAGGCAAACTTTTTATTTTTATAATCAGAACAAAGTAACTTTTTAAAATATTATTCAAGTTTAGTTGCTTAAGGTGCGAGGTCACTTCCTTTAACAGGAAGCCCCGGAATTGTACGTTCACAGTTTTATTACGCAATTAAAATATTATATAATACAAAACTATCATAAAACGCTAATGAGTGAAGTAAGATGTGTAATTATGTCGTGCATGAAAAATAAATACAAATTGGCTACTAGCTGAAAGAAGTTTGAAAAAATAAAATATAGTGATGGAATCAAACGTACAAAGAAAATAGTAATCTGAAAAAGTAGATTTAAAAAACTGCAATTCTCATCAGCTTTATTTGTGATATCAGAAATGTCTAAAAAAGTGCTATTTACAATAATGTTTTGAAAGGTTTTTTAACAATGAATGCCTGAAATATTTTCAAAATATGGAAAAAAACTATTAAGCAAAAGAAATTATGTAATAATGTTTATTACATAATTTAACAGAAGGTAGGTTAGTTTGCTATCAAAACTAACTTCTAACCCTGCAAGTTATCAAATTTTCTTCCCAATTTTTCATTGGCATGTCACGTTTTACATTATTATATTTATCCGGGATTTTTGTGTTATTTTAAGATATTACTAAACCGCAACGCTGGTCTATTGTCTTAGTAAGTAAAATTGAACAAGTTGACCTATTCCTGAGAAAATTCCCTATAGTTTCCACTAATTTCGATCAACATCAGAGAACGTTCAACTTAACCCTAATCATCAAAATTGACGACCACAAAGATGGCAAGTTGGTTTACTTATTCCTGAGGAAATTTCCTATGGATTCCACTAATTTCGATCGACACCAATGAAACTTCAATCCAACCCTAATCATCAAAATTGACGACCATGAAGACGACAAGTTGGTTTTCTTATTCTTGAGGAAATTTCTTATGGTTTTCGCTAATTTCGTTCGACACCAACGAAACTTTAACCCAACCCTAATCATTAAAATTAATGACCATGAAAACGGAAAGTTGATCTTATTCTTCAGTAAATTTCCTATGGTTTCCACTAATTTCAAACGACACCAACGAACCTAACCCAACCCTAACCATCTGACTGTCACTTTTGACAGTGAGATGGTTAGGGTTGTTGTTTTTACTTTCACACATTTGATTTTAACTTTTAACAGGTGATTTCAACTTACAAATTATTTTATCAGTGCATTTTAGATAATTAGGAACATTGATAATTTTTAATTGGCCTAATGACAGGTAGGTTATGAAGGATCACGTTGCACCGAGATGACATAGTTCTCTTCTGATTAAACTAATCAATCGTTAATTTATATCTATGTATACACATACCTTTCTATCATCGTCCCATAACTTATCATCCATATATCGCAAATCGATCTTGCTACCAAGCTCACTGCGATCAAAAAAAGCAGTCCTGCCTCCGGAGAGGTCCATGATGGAATCGCAACTTTAATCAAAATACCTATTTGCTTCAAAAATTGCCGATCTACTTGCGCTTTCACCACATTCTCCTTTTTATCCGATATTAAATATTTCACCTCATCTTCTAGGTTAACGTCCAATTTCCTAAAGAACCAAACAAGTCATTTCCATATTTGCCGTATCATTTCTTCAAACTCAACTGAACAGTTGAGTTTGTTCACACATCATTTCGTAATCATTAAAAAATATTAAAAATACTAACCTAACAGTTCCGTTGTTTTTGCGTTTCCTGTACAAAATCCAAAATAACGCAGCAGCGCTACTTGCCGCTAAAATCGCATTATTCCTCGTGGCGTATTTGCTATAATGTGGTGCCATGACACGTCAACATATCATTCATTAGTGAGAAACTTTTATTGGAACTTGAATGGCTCCAGGTAAAAGTTTTCACTCGACTCTGCTCGGACGAGTGTCAAAAATGACAGTACATAAACGAAATAGTGGGGATATCACAGTTATCATGACTTGCTTTTAATCACGGAATTTACCTTTTAACCTTAGGCTCAAGTATAATGGAAAAATGATTAGAATATTACGATTATCTTACGTAATATACTTATATTAGTTATGACTATCTTTATTACTATTAATAAAATATTATCTTCAATACAATTTCGATTTCAATACTGCTTTAAAAATCAATAATTACTATGAATGATGTAGTTATAATTTGCTTTCTAACAAGCTGCACGATCCAAAATTTAAACCGACTAATTTTTATGTAGCAATAAATCAGAATAAGGAATTAAAAAATCCCATTATTTATGCCCAATGGTTTTTTAATTGAATCTATTTGTAATTAATTTTTGTGTTGGTGGCCATGAAATTGTCTACGCTGAAGTTAGCTCCTACTGATTTTAAACATGCTGTTTTGTTTCTATGTCAACCAGTAAATAATTTGATCAATTGCCGGTTCATTTATCAAAATGAAAGTCGAAGAAGTTAAGAGTACCGTGAAAACTCAACGCATAAGTGCCCACAGCCACATAAAAGGCTTAGGGTTGGACGAAAATGGGATGGCACTTCCAATGGCAGCCGGCTTGGTTGGTCAAGAAGTGGCCAGAGAGGTTAGGTTTCAAGGTTTTCCTTTGTACGCTAGTTTCTTTAACTATGTTTCTGACAAATTAGGCCGCTGGGATAGTCGTTGATATGATCCGCAGTAAAAAGATGGCGGGGCGAGCTATTTTGTTGGCGGGGCCGCCTGGTACTGGCAAAACTGCCGTAGCTTTAGCCGTAGCCCAAGAGTTAGGAAATAAGGTTCCCTTCTGTCCCATGGTTGGCTCAGAAGTTTACAGCACGGAAATTAAAAAGACGGAGGTGCTAATGGAGAACTTCCGACGGGCTATCGGACTGAGGATTCGAGAGACGAAAGAGGTGTATGAAGGGGAAGTTTGCGAACTTACTCCTGTCGAAACTGAAAATCCTGCAGGAGGTAAGAGTTGTAGGTAATTGTGTAGTTTAGAGGTCTCATTTGACGAAGCCGTTGGGTTAAAAAGAGGGGTCTCTCGTTAGATAGAGATAAGTATATGATCAATCATATACGTTTTACTTTGGTACTCAACGTTTTTTTTACGTTTTACCTTCAAAGGAGTAACACCCGCTTCCCAGCTCCTTAAAATTTAAAAATAAATCAATATTAAAAGTTAAAATACATTTTGGCCGTTCCGTAACCTCTCCTAACCTCAGCTCCATCTTCGAACTGAAGAGTTCCTGTCCATTTCCTGTTTTAAAGGGCCCGAAGAAAGAAGACTAAGAAGAAGTCGCTTCTATGCTTTTACACCAAATTGGTTACAAATCCTTAAAACCTATAAAAAAAGAATGAAATAAAAGAATTAAAATAAAAACAGAGTTTTTATAAAAACATAAATTTAATCCATTTAATTTCATTATTCAAGTAAAAATAAAACAAAATTAAAATTAAAAGAACGTGAAACTGAAAACAGGGAAGGCGATTAATAAACTATAACGTTAGTCGCTGCCATTATCAGTCATAATATCATCACTCGAAATATTTTGTGGTGTCATTAGCACTTTGCAATATTGGAGTTCTGTCCATGATATCTTCAACAAGAACAGAACTTTGTCGTACTGGTTCAATATCTCTGGTAACAAAAAAATCTGTTATGAGCTGTTGTGATCCAGTTTTTGATAGCTCTTTATATAATTCTTTTTAACGAGCCATACACAACTTCAGTTCACTGCAGAATAGTGTAGCCCTTTCAGTAATGGGACCTTTTGTGATGAAAAGGTTTCCTAATTTATTTGCAAGTTGAAGTCCTTGAATTAAACTTGCAGTGAGTTGAACTGCACTGAGTTCATCACTGTCACTGTTTTCTGTAAATTCAACATTCTCTAGAGCAACCTGTGTTATTTCGTCTTCGCCAAGAACTTTGTCAACTAGCAGTTTATCGATGTCTTCAACAGCAAGTCATCAAAACACTCTCCACCAACTGCATGTGCCGAAGTGATTATAGAAGGATACTTGTTCGTATTTGGAGCCACATAATTGTTACTTTTAACACATTCTGGCCAAATCGCTCTCCAACATATGTTTAAGGTTGATGGACGTAATTCATATCTAATGCCAAAGCAGCATGAGTTAAGCAATCCTTATCAGTTACTGTAAGAATTTTATTTTTGGCCATAGCTTCCAAAATATATTGGAATGTTCGTTTGATGTAGTAAGGTTTGAATGTTGCGATAATTTTTTGGTCCGGCGGTTGGAATAGAGATGTCGCATTTCGAGACAGGAAAAAAACTTGTACATTATCATGGTCCAACTCTGGATGGCCAGGTGCATTATCTATAATCAGAAGAACTTTGAATTCCATGCCTTTTTCATTCATATATCTTCTAGTTTCTGGGACAAAATATTTATTGCACCATTCTGTAAAAATGTTAGTCATTACCCAAGCTTTTTTATTCGCCATCCAATAAACCGGTAATGTATCAAAATCGATACCTTTCATTGCCCGAGGCTTGGGTGCGCGAATGACAAGCAAGGGTTTTAGTGTCCAGTCTCCTGGAGCGTTACAACAAAATAAACATCTAACTCGATCTTTCTGTGCTTTAAAACCACCAGCACTCTTTTGCGATTTGGCCATTCGTCCACATTGAAGACCTGATCTGGAACGTATCCACCATCAGCAATTATTTTTGCAAGTTTCAGAGGAAATTCTTTGGCAGCCTTCTCATGTCCAGAAGTAATTTCACCCTTGATCTTTATGTTATGAAGTGCATGTCTTTGGAGAAATCTCGTTAGCCAACCTGCGCTTACAGAAAAGCTCTTATCATGAGTTGATTGCACCGATGTAGAAGGTTCTTGTTGCTTTATCTGTTTATCAATTCTTGTTTGATAGTGTTTCCATCTACTGGTATCCTTTTTTGGCTATTTTCCTCCATCCATATTACCATTGCTTTTTCCATTTTTTCTTTAATAGAATATCTAGTGTATGATGAAGATTTAGCAGACAGTTTTGTGCGAGAAACTACAGATTGCCTAATTGCAGCTTCATTTCTCTTAATAATTCTTACTGTGGCTTCGTTCAATCCGAAAATTCTACCTAGAGACGTTGAACCTTCTCCATTTCGAAGTCGATCCAAAATTTCGATTTTCGTTTTTATAGAAATGGCTTTTCATTTTTATTTTGCAATTGCAGTTTCGAACATTTTTCTTAAAGGACAAAAAATTTAAAAAAAAATCAGCAAAAAAATAACTTCACTAATAGAAAAATACGGCTTTCAAAAAATTATTAGAGAGAAATGTGTAGAAACGGCACAGTGGTGGTGTTCAGTTTAGTGCTTAATACATCCTCGAACAGCACACAGCGGACAAAACTGGACAAAAATGCCGGACAAAACAATGAAGTTTAAAGGCGAAAGATGTGTCGGAGGCAAATTGTCAAAAGAACGATTGACTGTTCTAGTAGCGGCCAATATGACAGGATCAGAGAAAATTAAACTTTTGATTATTGGCAAAGCAAAGCGGCCTCGATGCTTTAAAAACGTTAGGTCCTTACCTGTTGATTACGAAAATAACCCAAGGGCTTGGATGAGTATTATTTGAAAAAAAAATCAGACAATGGGATGTCAACATCTTTAAACAAAAAAAGAAAATGCTACTGCTAGTGGATAATAGCCCGGTTCATCCAAACATACAAAACTTGAAAGCAATTAAGCTTGTATTTCTTCCACCTAATACGACTTCAATTCTTCAACCGATGGACCAAGGAGTGTGGAAAACTCAGTTTAGAAACTGCAGATTATGAAAATTTTGGCAGATATTGAAACTGCAGGCTCTATACCACAAAAACTGAATATTTTCGAAGCTATTCTATTGATTTCTAAAGCTTGGGATTGTGTTTCACAAAGCACTATATCAAATTGTTTTGCACATGCTGAGTTTTATACAAAAGGAAATGATTTTTCCGAAGAAGATGATCTTCCCCTAATCGAATGGCTGCGACGTCAAGAGAACAATTCTGTGTCAGAAGACTTACCTCTCGCTGAATGGGTTAGCATGCCTATAAATAATTTAGCTACGATTGAGAATTGGCAAAACTTTATGATTGTAGACGAGAATATTGCAACTGAGGGTAATATGACTGAAGAAGAAATTTTAAAACACCTGATTCCACAAGATATGGAAGTTGAAATAAATAACGACGATGGGGAGAAAAAATTATCTCAGACATTATTTAGTATTTAAAATTTTTTTTGTTTTTAGGTTATTTCATTATAATTACACACACTGATTTTATTTTCATAAAGGCATTTACCGTTTAGTCGACTTGCCACTTGATTTTAACTTTACTTACCTCTTAAATCCAATAAAAAAGAATGTATCTAACAAAACCACCTATTAAAAACCCAAATCAAATGCTCAAGTGAAACAAAGTAATTAAGACATAACTCTATAATGACATTCAGAATTACAAAAATAATAGACCTTCAAAAACCGAGGGTCCTAAACTACACAATTACCGAGTTGGAATCATGATAATTTCCTACAATTTTTTATTTAATTTTCTTGCAATTCGACCTACCGGTGGGTCATGCCGCGTGGATTATTTCCTTTATGAACATATAAAAGAAATTATCGCACTTATTATTGTTAACACCTGCCTTTAATAATGCCACATTTCCACTGCCCGAATGATTAAACAAACGTGCGAATATATGTTGCTTAGTGAAAACGATCAAACTATATGTCGTGTTGTGTATAAAATGATTATTCGTTCGGGTGGTGGAAATGTGGCATTGTTAAAGAAAGGTTATTTACACCCTTTCTTAGGTCCGGTTGCATAAAGCATTGTTAAATATGTCGTCAAGTTAACAACGTTGTTAAGCAATTTGATTGAAGAATTCAAATCTGAAGCTTCAAAATGCTCTAACCTGATTGGCTAAGCTCATTGTTAACTTGATCACGAACTTAACAACGCTTTATGCAACCGGGCTTTACTGTGATTATTTCCTGTACATGCTCTTCTTTTTTTATTATATAATCCTTATGATATAGTACTGCCATAATATAAACACTCACTGTTTTTATATAATATTACAAATTCTAAAATGCCACAGGTGACAATGTAATTGGGTCTGCATACGTGAACATGTGGACATTTTTGCGTACGAATATTTTCCAAATTTTGCATTATGGCATTATATTTTGCCCCTTATTCATTGTCACCATTGTTTGAACATATATAAAAAATATACCTAAGAATTTTTTTCAAGGAAAAAACCGTTTCCCAGATAGGACTCGAACTTTAGCGGTTAGAATGTTCGCCCCGATAGCGAAAGACACTGGTTCGAGTCCCGTCTTGGAGACGTTTTTTTCCTTAAAAAGGTTCTTTGGTATATTCATATATTTACATCCTAAAATAGGGGTAATCCAGTCTTCTAGTTTGTCGAATATTTAATCTAGTTTACACATTAAAATCCGAGGTTCAGTGAACGAAGATTGCCTTGTGTTTCTACTAGGCGAAAACAGGTTTTTGTAACACGTATCCGGCTGTAGGTGCAATCATTTTCAAGGAACAAAATATTCAAACAGACCGGAGGTCTCGAGTGGTTTAGCGGTTAGAACGTTCGCCCGGATAGTGAAAGACACAGGTTCGAGTCCCGTCTCGGAGACGTTTTTTTCCTTGAAAAAAATTCTTTGGTATATTTATATATTTACATCCTAAAATAGGGGTAATCCAAGCTTCTAGTTTGTCGAATATATAAAAAACACAATAAAAATAAGACAATTTTAACAATGGTCTATTTTCAAAATGCAAATGAGTCATGTGTCATAAGCTATCAGTAATTGTCGAGATGTTTACGTCGTTAAAGCTAATGGTTTATTTCAACATTTAGATCGCATTAATGTACAGAACAATTTGTGAACCAATGAGCTTGCACAATTAAAGCAACTGCCATTTGAATTAGCTGCTATTTATTAATAGAGCATCTAAGTGTGAAAAGATCATCAGAAGGCAAAGCGGATAGTTGAGTGGCAGAATTAGTACTTTTGCACAAAATCCACAAAATAATTAATTTAAAACTTAACCTATATGATAGTAAAATTGTTTATTGCTACCAGTAGGAAAAAAATATGACCATGACATGAGAAACACAGTCTAAGATCAAAATTCTGAAGTACAACCATTCTGAAATCAAGCATGTCTGCAACTAATCCTCCTACTTCTCGTTCCAACCAACTAATGTAATGAATGTGCTCCAAGAATTTAATCCTTTCCGAAGTATTCATAACTAGAACAAATACAAAGTAATAAGTACATAAAAGTTGACATCACTATCGTCGGGATCAAAAGAATTTGAAAGAGTTGTTGAAGGCTTACATTTATGAAACTATACCAAAAAAAAGTGAAACCAGTTTTGTTACAATCTGCATTCATTTCTGAATATCCTACGAAACGCTAAGATTTTTTACTTGCAAACTTTAATCGTGAACCACGAGGAAATGAAAAAAGATACCTGTGTTAGCCGGTTCTAAGAAAACGCTCATGTTTTCATCAAATTCATCAAAAAAGTGACGTCACGATGACTTTCATTTAGTCAAGTTGAATTAAGTGCAGGCTTTGTGTTAATTCCACAGATTGTCTTGATAAATTTTAAAATATGAATGGTAAAATGAATTTCGATACTCCTTATTTCTTTATTAAATAAATAGGTACATGTTCAAATAGTGTTAAGGAGATTAAATCTAATTGGCATACAATTTGTTACTTGTTGAGAATGTTATAATAGAGTGTGCAGTTTCTTTTTGTTAATCGTGGATTGTCGGGTTCGTTTGGGAACGTATGTTTGAATTTAAATGACTGGTTCTGGGAGTGAAACGACAGTTAAATAAAAGAAAAGACTACAAAATATATTTGAATAGTGGTTTGAAAGCTTTTGGGGAAAAACCAACATTTTTGTGTGGGTTTTTCTTTGTTTTCTACTGGCAAAGCTTCTAGAAGTTTGATTTCAGTGTTTTTGCTGCAAATGTGTAACAGGGGGGCGTCCTGTGAATTATATCTGTGCTCCGTTTCCAAAAGGTAACGACTGAATTCTGAGTTGGTATTCTCTCTTTTGTGTTCTTTAATTCTGGTTTTTATTTTTCTACCCGTCTCCCCAATACAAGTTGCATTACATTCGGAACAGTTAAGTTTGTATACTCCACTTCTGTCCATAGATTCCAGCTTATCCTGGGCATTGGTTAATTTTTTAAAAAAGTATATTTATTTTTATAGTACAATTTATATTAACCAAGTCCGGGCTTATATTAATAAGTCCTTAAGTAAATTTTCAATTGGGTTCTTATTGAGATTATTGAAAGTGATGGAGTTATACGATTTTTCTAATTTATTAACAATAGGTAATTTGGTAGTTGAATTGAAAATTTTTGTTTGCGATTGATCAGTTTGATGATAAGGTGTGTCTGAAAGCCATTATTGAGTGTTATTTGTTTGATAATGTTTTTTTCTTTGAGAAAATTTTCTACAAAGTCTATGAACAAATCTATTAAAAGCTGCCTTTTTTGCGCATGTTTCTAAACATGTTTCAAGAGTGAATTGGATATTTTAATTAATGCTATTAATGTATTTATGAAATTCATTAAGTTGGTCGTTGTGCCCTTTCCAAATACAGAAGACGTCGTCAACGTATCTTCGCCAAAAATAATATTGTTATTAAATATCTGATTGGGTTTGAATATATCTTGTGCTATAAGATCGAAGAAGATGTTGGCTTGAAAGGACAATAATGGGAGTCGGTCTTTCATTCTGTATGTGTCGTTATTGAAGTCGAAAAATTTTTGTTCGCAGAGTAAGTAAGTTTAATAGGATATCCACTTTTGTGTAATTTTATTTGTGAGTACCAACATGGTGTTGTAGGATTCATGGAAAACTTCTGTTAAGGTAATTTTAGTTTATGATTTTGAGATTTTTCTAAACTTAATGTTGGACGATTGAATGGGATTTTTATTAACATTGTTAATGTGGTTATCAAAGAATTTCTTACTCTTATTAATATATTCGTCCTTATCATTGAAAGCTAAGCATCTGCTGGAACAGCAACGATATAATTTTCTTTTCATTGTAGTCTTGAAAATATTTTTTATTGGTTGCACAATTTTTCTTTAATTTGATTAGCTGACTTGCGCATTGAACGCGCAAGTTCCCTCTGTTGGGTTGTTTATTGATTACTCTATCCAACTTGATAGCTGGTTGTGTTAGTGAGTCGGGTTTATTGCTGGGCAATTTGGGGCATATTTGTACCTTTTATTAAGTAATCTAGTTTCTTCAGAGTTGTATTTTACGCAACATGCGTGAATAGGACCCAGAGGGTGAGCAATGCTTTAACAGTTGTATCAGCTATGGAGAAGTATTAATTTTGCTGGTACATAATTTATTTGTCTATATCAATATGACTGTAAGATTGTGAAACCAATAATTGGAACTTTCTATAATAAAAAGTTTTCTCTTATCAGCGTCTGCCAATTTGGATTACTTTGATGTATATCATATGGATTTCCTTCTGCATTCCTTTTCCTTTAAAATGCTAACATCAAAGTATGATGAAGTTTTTTAATATCTTTTATTAAACTCTAGGTTACGGGAAAACGGTAAGCCATGTCATAATTGGTCTGCGAACAGCAAAGGGCAGCAAACAGCTGAAATTAGATCCCAGCATCTATGA
>JAWQRJ010001468.1:0-15804 GCA_033557515.1 Diorygopyx duplodentatus | reverse complement strand
AGAGATATTACGTAAAACAGCACTAGCTAATACGACATACTCCCTGGACGGGCCAGGCGCGACTAACCTGCCGCAAAGCATAACGCCCAACTACGTATTGAAGGCTTTGGGCGCGGCTTTATGGTGGGGCGGACGCGCGCCTGGCAATGACCGTTCTAATGGTACGGGAATATTTATTTTGGCTGTATACGGTAAATTTACTGTGGGAAAGTTGGTAGTTGCGTCAGCCCATGCGATGTAGGAAAAGTTGATAAAATTGAGTAAATGCCTATGTGTTACTACACAGCGTGTTCGATTTAAAAAAGTGCGTAAGCGCATACGAATGAATGCAATGTTGCACCTATATAACTTCTAAACTATTTGTGTTGCACCGATAAACACGGTCATATAATTTTAATTAGTTTTTTTTGTGGAAAATGCAAATATTCCATTTAAAAAAAACGTGAGCAAATATCGTATACGCAAAACTAATCACCCTGTACAGTGTTTGAAAGAACAATGATTAATTTGATATAATATTCCGAAGAACGTAGAGCACATCAGAAAATATGTGAATACAACAAAACGTCTTCATTTGTTTTCATATATATTTCACAGCCACCTAAAGCGGGTAAGATATTTTCTTTTAGAGCTAAATAAATTTAAAGCTTTTAAACTATTTATGTTGACCCCCTAAATATCTTATAGCTTTTATACTACTTCTATAATATTTTATGGTTTATATTTCTAGGGTGTTCCATTTAAAACAAACTTTCGTGTGGACCTCTTTTTGTGGGCACGCTATATAATCCAAATTCATTTTATTTTGTCCACATTTTGATTCCACTGCCTAATTATTTGCTTTCAGTGTTGAAGTTGGAAGTTGTGTATGTTCTTATTACCGTTCTATGGTTTATGGTCGTTGATTATTTCAACGCGTTTGAGTCCGCACTTTGTGTTAACTACGATAATGGTATCATAATTGTATATAATGATTTTAATGTTTATGATGACTTAAACATATATAATGATTTTAACACATGTTTATTTAAGAATGACAATCGTATTGAGATATTGAAGTTTATAGCACCTCTTTAAATGTAGGCATATTGGAACTACAGATAACGGAGCATCTCCAAAACAGCAACACTTTACTTTGCCTAATTATTACATCTTATTCTGAGACGGTGCTGGTTCACGGGCAGCCCGGATTTTACAATCATTTCACAATTTTCCCTGCTGAGGATAGAATCTGGAAAATCATCACATGCAATGTGTTGCATCGTTGCAACCGTAACTACCGTAATGATAAAGAACGATAATCTATATATGTATATAAATGCTAAGAACATTTGTTTACAACAATGTAAATAAATGTTTTTATCATTGATAAAAACAATGATTTGAACAAAATTTCTAACTTCTTGTAACTACGCCTGCGACGTTAATAATGTTAAAGTTTACAAACATAAATAACATTTTTTATTGAAAAACCACACATATACTCCTACTATTTGGAGCAGTTTAACGACTGTTCTAAAAACGTTTACTGAAAATATGTTGGATTTTGAAGTGTCTCTATTGGAACCTATTGTTTATTCAATCTGTTATTTGGATTATTTAATAGATTTTGCACGGTTTCATGGATGCGGCAAGAAAAGCAAAATAAAAAGGCTTACAAAAACAAGCAAAAAGTGTAACAGCGATTGCAAGTGAAAACTAGAAGCCGCCGCGTGCTGGGGACTCAGCGGGCGAAAGGTAAATTGCAATGCCGGGATATATTTTTCGTGGCTAAATTGGATTTTAAAATCCCGCCCTGATTAAAGAGGCAGAAAGTTCCGGCTGATTTGAAAATAAGAAAACTTTTTTCTACCGGACTCCAGTTTTTGCGGGGGTGCAGCGCGAACTAAAATTAATATTTCAGGTCGGGGCTTAGCGTTAACTTTCCAAAGAGACCGTTAAATTAGCTGGGGGAAACTTCCAAGTAAAATGAATACAAGCAGAAACCGGCGAATTGCCATGAATGCAGATTCGACTCAGGAGTCCATTCAGAATGTATGTGATTGGCAGATTAAATAGAAGGTAGTTTTACGTATGTATATATACGAATGTATATTTTAAAATAACATTAAATTGAAATCTAAAATTGCTTCTGAAACTCTCACAAACAACCAGAAAGTAAACTCTAGATACGGACATGTAAACTCAAAATAACTTTCTTAATTTCTTAACTAGGTTTCTTTCAGGAAGGTGGAAAAACAACAATTAAAGATAGCAGCCCATAATAAATGGGAATATGATAAGCGTAATGCCATAATTTTCCTTTACTTGCGCTGCTGATTCAATCGAGGCCTGTATTTACTCTGTATTTCACTTTTTTATACAATATATAAACAATGACTAACTTTTTTATGGAATGTGGAATACTTTATTGTGGGGATACAAATAGGGGATAAAAGTATAGTATAATCTACTATACAGGGTGTAACAAAAATGTGGCCCGCTACTTCAGGAGCATATTCTATGCATCAAAATGAACAAAAAAGTTCATATAAACATATGTATAAAAATGAGCCGTTTTCATGTTAGAGTGGTTCTTACGAAGAAAGTTTCTTAATTAATAAAATAAAAAATAAAGTAAAAAAAAAACAATAAAAAATAGTTATCTATGAATACAATACTTAAATGATCTTAATTGTCATTGCAACAAATCAGTAGATCAGTAAATGCAATAAATAAGTAGCCTTTAAGGGAACTAAAGATAAATATTGATTGTTGTTATTAGTTTAACTATTTCTCTGTTAGTTTTACCTCCAACGATGGCGCTGTCAAAACGGCCGAGCTCGGTCAGGGGTGGAAAACTTTATTTTCTACCCCTGAAAGAAATGTAGAAAACGTTTTTTTTACCCCGCTCGGTCTATCAGGTACTCCTGTCTAAAACGAGAAAAAAACATCCAAGGACTACTCTTTTCGGGGACTATAGCCGGATTATTAATAACTCGCCTGGCAAATAAATTCCATTTTATTAAGCGCAGCGAAAAAATAACACCGTTCAAATACACGGGGAGTTTAATTTAGCGTTCGCTTTAAATTAAAAACGGTTTTAATTTGGTTTTCGACTGTCGAACACTCAGCCGTATTTTGCGCTAAATTAAATAAAACGCTCTAAAGTACGATACTAAATGATTTGCGCAGCCGGTCGTTGCGAAAAATCAATTTGCAAAAAAATGTTTACGTCCCAGCGTCGGAGGGCTCCTGGTTTTTAATTTAATTTTTGGTTGTGTCGTGGGCGTCTACATATTGGCACTTCTCTTGTTTCCGGTCGCACGACGACTGCGCGGGACCAAATACATTATCGCCCGTTGAAGTTGATGCATGGTCGATGGCAAAAATGTATGTTAATCTGTCAGCCAACAACCCGATCAATACTGTCCCCGATTGGCAGTAATTCGCTTATCGGGTGACGAATAATGGGAAGCGACTAAAACAAAGATGGCTATGGATTAAAGCGAGACAGAGTAGAACGAACAAAAACGTTCTTACAAACCGGATAAAGTGGAAAAGATTAAAACGAAAATACGCTTTCAAAAACCCACTCTATCACTCAATCAAGTTTTTGATATCTATACATATACGAATTTTTAGCTATTTTCTTTAATAATATGGGAGAATTCCTTCAGAAATTCGACGCGATATGACGGAGAAAAACTTAAGAAAGAAATCATAAGAGTGTGAAGAGAGGCAGCGCTGTCATAAGAAGGGCGATAACACAATATTTGCATGTTGTCATAACTTTCTATATCACTGTTTGACGCGATATATAAAGTTGTGAGAAATCGATGGAAGCATTTGAAGAAATCGGAATTGGCAAGGATCTCATCAAAATAATAAAGGCAATGCTGAAGAGAAGTAGATGGGGTAAAATCAGAGTTCTTTCGAGTAGATGTGGGTCTGGGGCATTCTATGTCTTCAACATTTTAGTTAGGCATTGGAAACAACACTAAGGAGAGCCTGACATTTTCAGACCTCGTGATGGAAAAGGAACTGAAAGGGCGAAAAAACGAAATATATGAAAAGCAATAGACTACGAAGGATCGCCTAGAGATAAATATGATGCGGGAAAAAAATATGCATTTTAACGAGCAAACAGCACAATGTATTTAGGAGTCAGAATCGCAGCAGCAGATGAAGGAGAAGATAAAGGAATGGAATGGCAAAATGAAATCAATCTGCAATGTTGCACAAAATGATAATGAGCAAAAATGTGTCAACAAGTGAACAAGAAACAAATGTATGAAACGGTAATATGGCCAACGATATTATACAGATGTGAGACATTGACGATAACACAATAAGTTGAAAAACAGCAGCAGATATGGGAACGAAAGATCTTGAGACGAATTTACGGGGTTTTAAAAGAGGATGATCAGTGGACAAGAAGGATGAGAAGAATGAGGGGAAGGCGAACCCAATATCTCTCTAAGGATATAAAGAGTACGATGGTTGGAACATGTAGAAAGGCCCGACGAATTCAGATTTCCAAAGGTGATAATAAACAGGACACAGGGAGGGAACAGGAGGAGGGAACAGGAGGAAAGGCAGACCGACAAGAAGGTGGCTGGACGACACACAGTGGAGCGAAACGTCCATTGTCGGGTAAAAATTTTATAACTTCGGAACGAGTAATGCGATTCATATGAAATTTGGTATGAAGCATAAGTGACAAATTCATAAAGGGTTGTGAATGATAGCGGTTAATTCTCGAATTTTAAGAACCAATTATTTGAAGTTATGCTTCATATGTACCAAAACGATGTAAGCGGCGCACAGTGTTTCCTTTCCACGATTTTGTGGCCAAAAATACTTTTTGTCATTGGAATGTAATGAAAATTTGTGTGTAGGTTTTTTGGGTGGCTTATTTCGAAATTTTTGAAAATCAAAATGGTGGGCCCAAAATTGCCGCCATTTTTGAAAAAAATGTTTATTATAAAAATGTTGCAGTTTCGTGTACTTATTTATATAACAATCAAAGTGAATAACACATTATTATTGTTATATTGAAATAAAATACATTAATTGCATTTAATTTAAATCAAAATATGCGCATTAATAGTTAATTAAAATTAGCTTGTATGACCTGTAGAGGAATTGCGCCTTTTTGTCCGATCGCTCCCCTGTTTGAATTAGATCGATGGACATTTCGGCATTCTGCGATGTAGATGCGCCTGCAGGACTTTCGGGAACTTCAGGTGTACGTTTCGGAGAAAGATTCAATCTAAATAATCAATATGATAAAATACTTCAAATAAAATAAACAATCTACGCAAAATTCATGATCATTATTTTTACTTACTGCAAAGCTTTACTTAAAAAGCGTATACATTACGATATGACTTTGCCCACTTCTCTGTTATTTTAGTTAAGATTGGCTTCAAGCAATCAGTTGACTCTTTGGCCAATGTAAATGGCGCATTCTGCTTCGATGATATAGCTCATTGACTTGCTTGTATTTTATTTTTGAATGTTGTTTGGCCAACGTCTTTTACTATACCAAAAATATCTTTTCTTGTTAAAGATATTTCAGTGCTTTTCGACATGTTTCACGTAGATCCTAAAATTATGGAAACAATGTTTAAAACATGCATTACATATATTTTCACTTCGAACAATAAGCAATCAATTGTAATTATTTCAATTTAAATGAAGTAAAAGTTAAGACAATAATTTATGAAGGATTACACCTCACAATAATTTTGTTAAAGAATGCGTATTAGCCAGGTATAAATCTTCTATTCATACCGGACCCGCCCTAATCCCCAAATACGCCGAGTTAGCCGAGCGCCGAAATCTCTCAGCAGCGGGCGGCGAAAGTAAAACCGCTCTGTACAGTGAATACGCAGCTCTTAGCAGCCAATTTGGCAATATATTGAAAGACAATGACTTCCTCTGCATGCTCATTGCAAAATCGCGGCGGTTCTCTGCGGTTCTTTTTACTTTAAGACTACCTCAAAATTATTCACACAGAAAACAAAACACGGTTTCACAACGCTACATTATAAAGCGCATTCATGACCTAAAAATCACAAATTTTAATCATTCAAATATTTGTAAGTAATCTACGCACCTTTACGAACAAAGCCCAAAAAGAATTTTTGAAAACACTTTGAACTGTTCCCCTGCCTAAGGTAATGTGCACAGGAACCTATCCTTCGGGCTTCTAATGCCCCAAAGCCCCGGTTGGAAAAAATTCGAAATGCCGACCATCGATTTTGGCATTTTTGGCCACGAAATCGTGAAAAGGAAACACTGTGCGGCGTGGAGATTTTCCTAAATAATTAGTAATCAATGAACACTTATACTTATGAGCGTCCAGAAATACAAGTTGGGGCTGATATAACAATTTCTGGCAAAGTAATATCTATTTTTTTCGACGAGATGCATGACACATAATAAACAATGTATATGCTAGTAATAACTTTATTATCAAAAATTTATTTGCAGGATTAAATAGTTTGTGCAACATATAAAATATTAACGAATCATAACAAAGCATAAAATATTTATGAGAAATGATAATAAATAATAAATGTTGTATCCTAGTAGTTGTTCGGCTTCGTCCAATTCCATCTACTTGTCTTCTTAGACTTGCTACACCGTAGGGATCGGATTGTATAGGGATCGGATATAAAGATGTGTAATTATTTTTTTCGAAAATCGACGTATAAGGTCTTCATGTTTTCCTGTGATTTCGGCTATACAAGCTGACTGAATTAGCAAAAAATCGTCTAGAATCTAGAAGCATTGCTACTTCCACTTCCCCTTGTCGTGAATTCCCCTTCCCTCTGAATCGGTCCTTAACTTGCTTCTTCGTTATTACCTTCCGTTTTTTGGTGCGAATTAGTTGCAGACCATTTCTTGAAGTATAAGTTATAGGAAAAGTGTAGAACTAGTTCCATAAACCGAATCCAGGCATTTAAAGACGATAAATCAATTTTTTTATGCTGCTTCTTCCCAAGTCTGTCTTTTAAAAGTTCTATGCCTTGAATTCCATTTCCATCAATCATTGTCAGAAAAAGTTGATGGGTAATAAGTGCTGTATTTGTAAGTCAATTTCAACTTTAATAAACGTTCTAACTTTAGTGCTACTTTCCTTTGCAAGCAAGGCTCAATAAGCATAGGCCTGCAGAACCTTGAGGTCTGAGGTCCTTGTATTTTGCCATAAATCTGTACCACTTTCATTGATCAAACCAAGTGGGACCACCGAGGAAATAAATAAATTTAAATCGGAAATATTCTCGTAAACATCAGGAAGAATATGCTTATACAGTAGAATCTCGATACCGTGAACAAAATAAAATTGTTTCTAAAATTCTTCGTATAGTGTGATCTAGTAAAGGTTGTAATTTTATACCAGCATATGTTGGTGTAACTGTTATGGATAATTGATCTGGATAACATAATTTTTTAGGCTTATCGGACTTGGTAATGCCATGGAAACATTTTAGATTTTCTATTACCATTACTTGTGCACGTATTTGCTCGTATTGAAGTTTAAATAACTTTATGTCTGCTATCAAAGCCCTTCTGCGCATTCTTCATTAAAAATAATTATAAATAATAGATTCCTGTTTCTCTATTGTATCCAAGGCAAGTTATTCTACAATTCTTCACTTGATTTTTCATGAGGTTTGCAAGGACGACCACTCTTTACATTACCTGATGATGTTGACGCTTCATATTGTTCTGGATTTGCAAAATTTTACGTAAACTTTTGGATATCGAGTTCACTTCGTTTATCCAACCAAGCTTCGCTATTGCGGAGAAAAGCAGCTTTATTACTTGAAGAAGCATTCCATCTAATCTTAACATGTGGAAGTACGATCTTTCGGATGTTTGGACAATTACGCACTCGAGGTGTATAGAAAACAGAGGTGTAGAAAAATAACTATGGTGATCTTTATTTGTAATATCAAATCAGTGACGTTATTAAAAACATTGATAATATATTATTATACAAAAATATTTTGGACACACCTCTCTGATAGGGTGCTTAGTTGAAAAAAAAAGTATTTTGACTATCATGATCAATATTTTTAGGAAGTGATAGATTCTGGTGAAGTAATACGATACCAACGTACACATTGCTGCATGCATTTTCGAATTCCATAAACAAATTCTGCGAATTTCGCAACTTTACGCAAATGTTTTTGTCGTCATCAAAATGAAGAATAAATGTGCTTTATTATGAACCCTAGCAAAAAGCAGAGGTCGATGGAGATAACTAATAAAACTCCTATAAAATTTACACTTTGTGATATTGGTTACTAAAAGTTGTGATATTTGTTTGCACACTGCGTCAATATCCATTCAGATATCAACACAGCCGCGTACAATAATTTACCTATTGCGCAATTATCCTTTTTCAAACTGCCTTTTTCACCTGCTACAGAGGATAAAATACGAGAAGTTTCAGGAAGGACTAAAATGCATTTGTTATGACAAACATAACAGCATAATGGAATCTCGTAGGTTCGTCATTAAGTATTACCACTTCCACGTCCGTTACTGTTAACACCCACGTTATGAATAATAATTCCCCCAGTAATAATACCTACTTTGTACATGGTTAATGCCATCAATATCAATGTAACCGTAAAGACGAGAGTTATTAACGTAGTAACCGTGCCATTAGTGAAATACACTTTCATCCCCGTTAGGGTTCCGAACGACACGCGCCAGGACCGCGGCGCCCTTGCAGTGCATCCTTGCACCGTCTTACGGCATCACCTTTAATCCTGGCTCTCTGTTCCATTTTGCCGCACTTGGCGAAATCATTACTCAAATATTTACCGTAAGAGCTTCCCCGCGCAGCGAGTCTTATTTCTATGGCGCCCTCGCGCGAGTAGTGCCACCTTCAGCCAGCGAGACGAACTATATAAAATTTATGGAGACTACCGTTATGCAAATTAAGTGCCGATCTCCATGTAAATACGGCGCCGGGTCATTGTGCGCTATGGCTTAATTTCGAAGCCTTAGTTCGCTTTACGTTGATGTCCTCCAAACTGCCGGGAAGACATGGATACGTTTGCTAAAGTAGTATTCGTATGCAGCGGACACGTCCAAAATAAGTAGTCGTTGGCCCCATGGGTGTGAAAAGAATGCCGTGAAAACGTGGGGTGTGGTGAATTTGATTTCTGAGAGCAGATGGGTTTAGGTTTTTAATTTTGTTTGGTGCAGTAGTGTTAAATTTATGCGAATTGCCTACAACAGCTATGATTGTACATTTTCACTTTATTTTCATTCATTTTCATTTTATAGTCGACCAAGATCACATATGAAGAACACATCTAAGATATCAAAGTTAGTAGATATTACACATGAACAGGGAAGAAAAACATTCAATTTAAAATAAAAAAATTATTTATGTGCAAAATACTCTGCTTAAAACCTGCTTTTTCCTTTCTTTTCATCACAATTTTGGCTTCAAATTATGAATGTAGGTAATTGTATGTCTATAACAGATTCGATTTTTTTTCTGCCAAATATTTGCTGAAGTCTTTTTTTCATTGCTCCTTTTCCATATCCTCTTCAAGTCATTTGTGTTGGAAATCCACAATCAGTAGGTGTACGCCTTCAATACATCTAGTTGGCGAGCGTTCCTGAGAAACTCAAGGCGCCCGGAACTTCAGAAGGCTGGCAAACTGGGTAATGCGCCGTGGGAATAACAAGTCCGAACGCGTTCGCTCAACAATCTCAATTCAGCCGATTCGTTATTACAATGCCCCCCGCGAGGATGTTAACGTTTCTCTCATAGAGGGCGGCGTTGTTACGCGCAATTTCGTACACAATGAGCTCTTTGCCACAAAGACACAATAATAGCGGCCGCAATCGCAGAGAAATGCAGTTGAGCGCCAGCCTGCATTGTGCAGACAGACGGATACAAACGGGCAGATATAATGGACGAAAGATTTGCATACGTGGATAGATTGAGGTGTCACTGATAAATTGGAGGGGTTTCATGTTGCCAGCAATAATTAGTGCAAACAGAAGAGCAGACTGGATAACCAAAGAACTAAAGCTAACTAAAGCAACCCAATTGAAATGTACATATCTGTCTCTCTGATTTTCATTATCCGGAAGCATCTCATTATTTAAGTTATCGGCCATCTCTTATTTTACAGTTTTACAGTTATTTTACAGTTATTACCTTAGGTGGTTATGAAGAAATATAGTTATTTCCATCTAAATAGTAGGATTTAAAACCAAACTGAGATGTTTCTTGCTTTTAACTTGCGTTTCAATCTTTGAATGCAACTATTAAATTACTCAAAATCTTTTAAACCACCTTAAATAATCTTGTAGAGATACAGATTATTTTTATTATAATCTTAGGCGAGGACTCGTGGGTTAATTTTCTATTATCATATGAAAATATTTCAGAAAGTGTGACATCAACTAAATTAATTGGATTGTGCTGTGAGATAGATATTGTGTTATTGTGGTTTTTTCTTGTTATTTACAGTCACAGATATTGCAAAAATTAATTGGAGGTATTAAGTACTACTTTAAAATTGAAGGCGATAGCCTCTATAGGTCTGAAAATCCAAGTCTATCCTCCAGACTTCATCTCACCGCAATCCGACGGTTTCTTTTACTTCTTTCTCGCCTCTCTTTGTGGAATTCTTAGCAACACCTCTGAGCACTTTGAAGGCTTATTCGGTAATTTGTTCGAAAGCGGCGCCCCCTCGCGTTAGTTGGGGAAACCGCAACGTCTGTACGTCCACAGTCGAAATTATCTCCAAATACGTTGGCGTTTTTTTTTTCCTGTTTAGGCGTGCGGTGGTCCGGATTTTTCCGGGCCTCGTTGGCGTTTCGCGTATTGAAAGGACCTCCCGGGCGGAATTACACGTCGCGCGCTGTCGGGGATTTGCGGGGATTCGGCGTTTTTTTGTGTTTTCTCAATTTCGAAATGCCCGTTTCATTTTGCGGCGGCGGTTCGTGTAAACGCGGTCGGCCGGGCCGGTAGACGGAAATGTCGGCTGGCTTCATCGGATCCTGTCGATGTTGTTTAAATTGAACAACTTTTGTTCGCCGGACTTTATAACGGCGACTGAGGTTTTTATTTTCGCCATTGTGTTTGCTATTGAGAGTTCGGGAACTGCGGAAAGAACTGCCAGCTCAATTGATACGAATCTAATGTTCTTTCACTTCATTGATTAAAGTGCCATCCGTGGAGTATCTTTCAGAAATTATTGTATTAGCGCATTGGATTGCACAGGATGTTTTTCTTCTTTCACACGACGAGTTTCTTCAAGAGCACTACAAATACATAAGAGAAAATCATAGTGTGCTAGCTAATGCTCCTCCAACGATAGCACTCAAAAAATGATCATTCATTAGATCGATAGATGATATTAGAATAAAGATTGACACTTCATTATATTGTCAATTATCTATTCAAGAATAGAAAGAGTTTTCAGTTCTATCAATCTGTTAAGAAGTTGCACTAATTTACTATCTTTTAATCCATAAAAGTGCCGGCTTTCGACAGCGTTATTGGGGTGAAGAAGTTTAATAATTAATTTCTAAACAAATCTGCACACGCTTCAGACAACAGTATTGTCTACTATGATTTTTATAATTGTATATTCATTATTTTTGGAGAGATGCAACAAAATAGTGGATGATGCGTTTTCGTCTTCTGTTACAAATATCGTAAGTATGTTGTTATCAATGGACAGTATTAAATGACTCGAAATAATTTATTTAAGTGTCAGTATAAATTTTGTAACACAGAATTAGTTATTTACGTCTAAATATTTTTTAACTGAATGCGTTGTAGACGTACTACGGAACGAAGGGACATGCGGTGTGCATTGACTATTTTAACGAAGCGGTAAACTGCTTTAACGGAGACTTTCACAATTATTGACAGAAATGTATTAATATTTATTTGTTAGAGTAATACAAATATTTATATGATATTAGTAAACTGTGATACAAAAGAACAAGTACAAACATATTCAGATGCATATGTTATATGCCTGCCTACCATATATTCAAGACTTTACTGATCCTATGAATAGAATACTATGTCCATTATCCAAGCTATCCAGTCACCTAAGCTCAGTCAAACATCCTCCTTTGCAACTCGAATCCAATGGTGTGTACCGTGTTCCTTGTTCATCCGGTAATGTGTATATCTTGGATGTCTTGGAAGCAATAGAAATCCATAAACACCCCTGTTAACCTCAACAGAGATACAGGGTTCCCCCTCCACCATATCTGGAAATCCGTCATTAACCTGACTTGTTCTGCTGATGACCAATCACTGACCCCATCCCACCTACATGTCCCCTGAATTTACGTAACGGTCACGGTTTTCGACAAAAATGAACTTAAATCCCTTCTCGTCCAGCTTCGGAAAAAATATTTTATATAAAAGTTACACCGTATCAACTTGCCTGTAATCTGATATAATTCTGATATAGAGGGTGAGTCTAAATTGTTTTTACAAAATAAGAGGGGCGATAGTACTCATCCAGACGAGCAATAATTACCATAGAATATTTACTATATACTCTTATTTTATAAAAACAATTTATACTCACTCTGTATACAGACAGATACCTAACCATTTATGTTGAATGCTATGCAACTACTTAATTACAACGATATCTGTCCTACGATACATCGTTTTGATGGTTTGATATTTTTCAACAAAAATTTAATTTGGCCCCATCCAAAAGTTTTAAATAACTTTGAAACTAAATGAGATACAATATTTTTGCTTTTACCATTGTACTAAGCGTTGTGTTCTGAAAATGTATAAGACACTTGTGTTATTATATTTTTAGAACAAAAATTGTACTTAAACGTGTGCTATTTAACTTGAAAACTGACAGATAGTTAACAGGATGAATTTACTGCAAGGCGACTTGATTTTCAAAGTATTCTTAACATTTTTGCCACTTATAAAATTGGGCAGTATTCAAAATTAACAATACAACCTGCTGATTCCAAAATAATACATAAGATTGTAAGAAAGTTGATATGGTGCAACTTTTATTTGAAACATTTTTTCCTAAACTCAACGATTGCCCATCCTGTATACACCGCTAATAATGTAATGTTTCATTTAAGTTTATTTTTCTCGAAAATTGTGACTGCTACGTATATTCAGTCACAGTACGTTTTTGAATAATTTTAATGGACTAATCATATTCTAAAGATAATTTGGCAAAAAAACAAATTATATTAAACAAACTATTAAATACAAAGATCGGCACCCTGTTTAAAATTATATCATAATAGTAAAGGAAGGTTTTATTAATAATAATACGTCTTCAAAATTTTGTGCGAAAAGTTTGCTAAGATATTAATTGAAAACAAATTTTCAGCTGCTGCCGCTTCTTTAGTAAGCACTTTAGGACATACGTTTAATTGAACTTTCTGCCTTAAAATTGACCATATAATTAACCGTCGGAGATAGCCAGGATACGACATATACAAAAACGATGTACAAAAATCAGGAACGAATGCAGTGAAGAAGCATAATTAAAATATTAAATAAATCTTATTCACCACTGCACATATGTGAACTTAACAGCCGAGTATAAATATTTTTTTACATATGCATTCGATTACCCTTCGTTTGTACCACTTGTCATTTCGTTTGGGTTGAGGTTACTGGGGGTTGAAAAAAAAGTCAGCACCCCACATTGAGATAACTTAATTTTTCCAATGCAGTTCGATTCAGGTTCGTTTGTGTTTGTTTGTGCCGTTTTTCATTTTGTTTGTAACCTTACCGGTACGGGGTAAATAATGTATACAAAAGGGGTAAGTTCTAACTGCAATACGTTTGAAGATATTTTAATCAGCGGGTGCTGTCGTAGAGGTTACTAGTCTATCGTAGAGGTTGTGGTGTATCACCTAAGTTCCGTTTGTACCCGTAGGCGTTCCATTTTTAAGATAATTTTTAAAATAAAACGAATTTTTTTTGTTTATTTTGACCCAAACTTTCTTTTTGGGTATGGACAAACGAAAATTTTGGCTTCGTAAATGAATGCCGAAAACTTCACAGAGCTGATAGAAGGTTATACCCAGCATCCGCAAAAAGTTAATATGTAAGCCGGAATTGTGTCGTCCATCAAACTGCCAGTCGACTTGTTGACTTGTGCAGAATCAAACATAACTGTATAGGTAATTTGTTGCTAATTAGTTGCCGTAATCGTGATTTTGTTGCTGTCATTCCTCAAAAACCCAGGTTTCTGCCAGCTGGACTGTAAAGTATCAGATCAGATGTCAGGATTGTAAAGTAAATACCGACTGCCTGTACAGCTACTGTTCTAGATGTAAATGCGAAATCTTTTTATGTAGTTAGTATGAGGTTTGGAACGCCTACTAAATGAATACTATTGTTATACACATAAAAAAAATTAATAGATGCAATGAAGATGACGTAGAACGTTCCATTCTTTGTGGTCAGCTTCTATTCATAGATATAAAATGCTTACAAACAACACACCTTGCAAAAAATCTAAACGTCTTTGATTTTACTAAAAAATCATTCAAACAAAATGTTCTTTGAATCAAATGCCCGTGAATTTGAAATTTTATGATTGCGCATATAAAGAGAAAATTTCCCTAATTGTTTCTATAAAAAATTAATATTATTTAGGTACCTATTACAAATTCCAACAAATCTACAATGTCTTTAAAAAACACAAAGACACTGCTTCCAACCTTTAATATCCAGTTATTGCCTTTCACCATTGATTAATTCTCCACGCTATCCAATACCCCAGCCGTGTATTGGTTAAAAGGTAAGAAGAATTGGACACAAAAAGATAAATAAATAAACAGGCCAAAGACATAAAGAAAAAGATCACATATAAAAAAATAAATAAAAAAGATTTAAAAAATAGAAAGCAACAGACGCTTGCAAAACTAAAATATCTTTAAAAAACTTTCACCTCTATATTTAAAAATGGGTACTAATGAACACCGAAGGGTACAAACGAAATAAAGGCGGTAAAATCCTCTACGACACTCTAAGAAACAAAATTAAAATAATTTTAATATATAAATAATTAAAATAATTAAAATATCGATCCAGAATTCTTGCCTGGACTTCATATTGGGCATTCCACGGCGTAGCAGAATTTCCTACACTCTTAAATTGGTACAATGGCATATTTCCACAATATTATAATGACTAAGAGTCCCCCATATTTGTTTAGACGTCTTTTTAATCGACAGTCAGTATTTGAACTTGGGACGTCGAGGGTTACTATCGATTCCTCGTTATCACACTGTTTCGTTTTGTAGACCGTTCTCATATACCTTATACTGTTTCCGTGTGGAACAATTTACCGACTAACAAGGGAACACAGACAAGTGTGTCTCACCGATTTAAATGAAACTAGGTGAAACTATTTGCTTTAATACCTCCAAAACTGTAAGACATATCAGAAAAAAGTTAAGATAAATATTTAACTGTTTTAGTAGTACTAAAGGATAGCGATAATACTTTTCTTCTGACAATTATTGTTTACCAGCAACAACCCCCACGCCCCATATTTATTTCAAATTTGAAAATTTTTATTTGCTAAAAATATACATGAAGTTATGCAAAATTCATCCATATATATTAAACATGCCAGAAAATAACACAATTTATGCAAAAAAGCACCGAATTGAAACTAAAATCAAAAGGTTAGGATTTACATGAACAGTACCGTTTGGGTATTGTTCCTGGTCTACCACCTAAACCTCTCGCCTTATTGTCGCCTTTCCAACTGCATGTATATACATATAGCAAGA
>JAWQRJ010001467.1:0-15805 GCA_033557515.1 Diorygopyx duplodentatus | reverse complement strand
TGAGGCGTGCCGCTGCTGGAACATCCGCTAACAACGTAGGCAACACATCTTCCAAAAAAATGGCGTACGAAACCCCGTCCAGGCGTTCAGGCAGGACGTATGGACCTATCAGACCTATCGCCCTCTAACGGGTTACACTCGCGTTTCCGATCCCCAGTTCCTATGTAATTCTTGCTCCTCATGACCTGACAAACCCACACGTGCCGTTTGGACATGACCTTTTGAACCACCCGGTATATATATTATTAAAATATCACTAGTACTAGTAACAATGGGAGTAAAAGTAGTAATCACAACAGCAATAACATATGCTATCTGGTTGTTTAAAGGTAACTAAAATAGTACCAAAATTACTTTTTATACACAAAAATTAAAGCAACTGAGGAAACTTGTAATTATAAGGAAAGTATGTAATTATAAGGTGAAAACAACCCAAATTTAGGTGTTGTCAATTAGCGTGTATAAAACTATGAAATCATAACAGCAAAAACACAATTTTGCCACTAGATAATTTGTTTTAGATTATGTTTAGCCACTGTGAGGATTTTTTCGGTATGGATATTAGAGTAATGAAGACTATCAGGAATTTAATTATATCACCCTTATGTCGCCTCATTAATCAATGCATAACTTCTAGCATATTTCCCAAATATTTAAAAGTTAGCAAGGGTATAGTTTCCTATCTACAGACGATTACTATCTATAAAAAAGCATCTACAGAAGATCCAATTACGATTTCTAATTACCGGTCAATATCAATTGTCCATACTTTTGCAAAAGAAAAATATTTGTGCTGAAACCTTCCCAACCAATTTGGCTGTAGGAAAAAATCCAAACTTGAGACACCTTGTTCTCCGATTGAACTTGAATATGTTCAATCAGAGAACAATTTGTATGCACAGGTCTGATTATGATATATCAAAGGTCTTCGACTGTGTTGCTCATGATCTTCTGCTTCGTAAACTTTAAACTTGTTCGATGCCTTATTTCTCCAATTCAATTTTAAATCATACATAAATATGTATATTAGAACATTTCTTGCTTCTTACTGTCCACATTAGATAAAATAGGGGTAATTTCACGATAAATTAATTTAACCATTGGACACTATAGAACGTTAAAGAGGATCATCCCTTTAACGTTCTTTTTATGTTTTAGGAAAAGAACGCTATAAAGGGGAAACATTAGAACATGTTTCCCTTGTGTGTGTGTGTGTGGAATGTTTAGAAGTATGTAGTTTGGCCATTTTTGTTCTATTGCTGCTTTTATAATTAATAAGTATACTTTTTATTGTTTGAATTATATCTCCTTAAAACCAGGTTAAAAATGTTTAACCAGTTTATAAAGTACTGAAATTCGAAAATCGTTTTTTCAAATGTCGATTTGTCGATACATGAAACCTGATTTTTAAGGTTGTGCCAAATGTTAATTTTCTTTTTTCTGCAGACGTAAGACAGTCTTTTTGAATTTGTAACTTATTTAATATTATGGAAAAACATTTTTTAAATGCAATATTTCAGTTGGGTATTTCATATACCAGTGTATTTGCGAACATGTAGTTTATTCAGATATTTCAAATATTGTACATATATATTTCAGATTTCTTAAGCATGTAATTTGTAAATTAATCGCTTTGCTGGGAACATATTTTTTAAGTATATTGTGCAAGTTACTAAATTTGGCATCAGTATGGGTATTTTGAGGGTATTAAACCACCTAATGGTTTTTATGGACAATAAACTAGTAACCCAGCAGCCAGCAGATCCAATTTCATTAGACAGCTGCTTTTATTGTTCAGTTCTAAAACCTAACCTAGTTATTAATTAATGAATTTTCCGCCCTGAAGCTGACTGAAATAGTGTATGATGTCATCAGCAGGCGATGTATGTAAGTATACGTTCAATAACGCCACACGTGGTGTGACACTGCCTGACACCAGGTTATTGTTTTACTGACCTTTTAGTTCTTTATAGAGGAATTTATTGATCGTTAGCTCACACATTTAAATATTAAGGTAATATATATTTATAGAGATGGCCGTATTATCACATACATGCCGCTAAATTTGTGAGTGAAATGCTTTACTATTTAAACGAAAGAACAGTATGGTAGAAAAACAGGAATTGTAGATTGGCGAGTTTCTTTTATCTAAAATAAATTCCAAAATACCATAGGTAACGTTTTTTTTTGCTTCTGCAGTTATATTTGTTTCCACAGCAATAATGACTTTGCTTCCGGTTTCCACGAACCAAGAAAATTTTTATGACACCGGATATAACTGGACTGCATAGTCGGTTTATGCAAATCCTACCCTATGCGGGGGATGTTACCCAGCTTTATAAAAGCGGAAACGTCGAATTGTGCTGTAAAATTTCGAGTTGGAAATGTTCCAAGTATGTCAGCACGGTTGCCACTACGGTCTAATAAAAACCACTAATCGGTAAATATCGACGACTCGTTGACGTCACTACGAAACATCCAGCGCGTTTGATCTGTAATGAATTAGACATTCGCTTGATGTATTTATGGAATGTTGACGTTTTCACTTTTACACATTAGCCTCAGTTAGGTTTTGCTTATTAATTATAGAACGAGGCAGTATGCTATTATATCAAATTTGCACGACAGGCACGAGCAACATAAGTTGCTCAGTGAAATGATGAATCAGGTTATAGAATTGAAGTGTTTCAACTATTTGGCGATATTGAGGTAATTACGGTAAATTCTGCAACATGGATCGTCAATTCACCGAGCAACTTATGTCGCCGTCAAAAGTTGCTTTGTGTAGGTAAGCGTAGAGTGTATAATTGGAATCGTATATTATGGTTACTTCTGCATTTTTAGCATTGTAGCGCACTATACTCCCAATATATTTATTTCTACAAAAGTAATTTAGGCAGCATAATTTGACAAAAGCTAGAATAGTATATTAAGAGCTAAGTAATAATGTATTATTAGCCCTTACTATATAAAGTATGTCATATATTGTACTTCTATTGGTTTTAATAGACTCAATTATTGGTCGCTTCTGTTAAAGCGGAATATACGGATTGTATAGCAATCAAAAATTGTTAAAAAAATTGATGGGAGCTTGTAAATGACTGGAGGCAAAGGGGTTAATTGACGTGTCTTGTTTTACGTTACCTTTTTACTTTCTCTCATAAAGGGAAAGTTCAGTTCAAAATTTTGATTGTGAGATTTTGATATATCTTGGGGAATTGGGCTATTAATATACATACAGGTCTTTTCAGTTTGAATTAGGTATACCCGACCCAAGCGGAGATGGCAACGTGGCCTACATATGCTTTAAGGACTGGGGGATCGGCAGTCTGAACGGGCGTTCTCATCAGCTGCGCACTCGCCAGTAGTAAAACTTGTGTGGCGCTGGGTAGTCGATCATAATTCAACCATACGAAAATATTTACTTAGGACGGAAGGATTAAAAATATCTCCTTTCAAATTGGTTATTAAATGTTCATTGCACAAAAAGCATAAATCTATTCTTACAAAAGGACCCTAAAAGATATTCGAAAATAAAATCTTAACAGCCCATTTGACCATAAAATAAAAAAGATTCTAAATTAAAAAAAACTACAAATAGGCCACCTGGGTGACGATATCTGAAACTCCAACGTCTTGCCGTTTTACTTACCTACCATCGTGCCCTTTGAAAAGCGGATCTGTCAAATTTGGAGACACATTTAAACATCGCTTCTAAATCGTCAACTAAAAGAGCTCTTTTAGTCGATTTAGTCGAGTTAGATCGAAAGTGAAACTTTTTCGATTATGTCGAAATAAAGCTGTATATTGGGAGAAGCTTCAAATTTTCGGTTCATTTTTTCTCTGAATTTAACTGGACATGATTTAAGTTCCATGTGGAATGATAATATTTCTTCCAACGCAGTTGTGAGGGCAAAATTCTTCTTCAAAGTTTTCAATGATCGTTGGATTTTTTTTTAAATTAGAAGTTATATAGACAAGGTCATTTTTTATTGTATTTAATTTTAGCAATTTTTTAGCTGACAACCATGTCCCCCACATGGTCACTATTGGTTTATGAGGTAGGGGCAACACTGGATTCATTTCTTTGAACAATGTTTGAAATAATTTTTAAAGGAAATCCTAGAGCAACGCAGAGAGAAGTATAATTTATTTGTATGGATATTTTAACTAATCATTTCTTTTCGAGATTTCGTTAACAGTGCGGCTTCTATAGCATTTCTGTTCGCAGGTCCACAACTGCAGGCAGGCAGCGATCCTCAAAATTTTATTGGGAAATTGTATTTCCATTTATATTTTCGATCATTTATTTATTTATTCTCAAAAATCGCAAAATATTTATTTAAATACGAAAATATTTATTTAAATAAAGATCCGCGCCCTAATAATAACTATCGAATTTGCAATCGACATTTTAAAGATTCCGATAAAAGTAATTAAGTTAATACAATCGATGAAGAATTCGACAGGGAATTCAAAAATGCATTAATATATACCATGTGTCATTTAAAAATACAACATATTTTATTTAACCAGTACAACAAGTTGAAGTTAAGAAAGGGCAATGAGAAGGTATATTTGAAGTTAACAACTATAGCGGAAAAAGGTAAGGTAAAGAATAGCTAATAGTTGAGCTCCCCTTTTTTTGGATTGGTTATCTACAGAATGCTTGTAAAGATTCAAAAGAAAAGTGGCAATTGACAGATTTCTTTAGCATTAAATAATGGCTGCCCTAAGAAATATTTCAAAAGAATCTACAATAGAACGGATATTCTCTCTATGAATGAGCATAAAAACAAACCTAATTAAGGCGTTTATAAACATCGTGTTGAAACTGGACATAGAATACACTTTGGTAGTCTAACATTGATGCACGTGTGCCAAAAAAGGATATAAACTGAATATTTTAGAACAATTTGAAATAACCAATTCATATTTTTGCTACCTGGCAAGATGAATTCAGTAAATATTTTGTAATGGGAACAAAAACAAATAAATAAATAAACAACTACCTCATTTCGCAGGACCTTGGCTATATTGGTTAAATTAGCTAGCAGCTTCAGTCTTTATTAAGAATAATTCGTATAACCCAATAAATAAAACTTTAATTGGTCCAGAGATATGACATAAAAACCCATTTATTCATGCCACCTCACTGGTCATAATCCCTTAAGAAACATAACTTATTCATTGTAAAGGGAGGTGGTGTCTACATCTCGAACTTTGTCCCTGCATTTTGTGGTCACCCGGTATATTGTATATATGAACCCTGCGTATTAGGCGCGGAGGAGAGTATAAATATGTCGTGTAAATAAAAACCATTCAGTAATATTTCAAATTCAAATAATATTCGAGTATTCTTTGGCGACAAGTTTAGGAAATCCATTTTGTCTTTAGGGCGAATAATTTCTAGTAGACGTCACATCGCCATCTTGCAGCTGAATGCGTAGTGTGTTCGTCTACTTGCAAAATGGAAAACTTCGTGCCTATGGTAAACACCTAAATATTTTGCGGTTGTGCTTATTTTCACTGAAGCGAGGACATAAACTTCGAAAGCAATTCTTGGAAATTTGTATTCGTCAATTTTGCTAACTACTTTTAATAAAGGCTTGTTATTTGTATGACTATTAACAAAGAAATTTGGCCCTTTAAACATAAAAATTTATATAAATTTAACAATAGGGCCTATTGTTAAATTTATATACATGCTTTCTGAGAAAATAAAATAAAATACATGAGTGCAATTTTATTATGTGAATGTGGTGGAACAGTTCCATTACATTGAATTACTAACCATTTAATATTAGTTATTATACTTCTTTATTTATTGTGTTATTATACAGTGTGTCTCAGTTAACGTAAATAAAAAAATGGTTAGGGAAGAAAGTTTGGAAAAATGCTCGGTGTTTATTTCTTTATACCAAAACTACCGAATGGGACAGTTAAGTAGTTTTCACTAGAACAACTTTTTTATACTTACATCATATAATACTGTTCATTAAAGAATTAGCATTAGTTATATATGTAGCATTTCCCTTCGTAACACAAATTATATCCCACCAATGTTCCGCAATTATACAAATCTCTGAGATGTGTAATGTGTCTGTGTCTTGATGGGATAAAAGACAATCCTTTATTGATTACCATAGTATAGTATTCATTACGAAACGTACTACATATGCTAACGTCACGATTGCTTTGAATGAATGCAAGGCTGCATTGCAAAGAAAATCAATAATTGCACTGTAATTGTATTATAGTCGTCCAGATAATTTTTAGACGTTCTAACGAAAAAATACATGTTAATCCTTTTCTAGATAGTATTTATTTGGAAAATATTCTACTGAATACCCTTCGAACAAAATATAACTATCAATACTAGCAGAAATAACCAGAGAATTCTGCACTCAAAAGTATTACATTTAAATTCTAAACTGCAAGTTGTTCATTTTTCTGAGGTATCTAATCCTTTTCTATACTCAGATCCCCTTTTAGATGGGCAACAAAGTAATTTTCTTAAGATAGTGCCACACAAAGACCCTCTTTCCGTTTAGAATTTAAAAATTATAAATTCTCCAGTAAGAGAAGAGTAGACAATTATGTAAATAATGTATTGTTTTATTGTAGTTGTGCAATATGTTTAGACAAATATTTAAGTAATTGCTAGAAGGATGATCGGTAATGAGATTATCCAGTCAAATCTTACAGGCCAAAAACTATCGTTGACATTTTGCATTATGGTCTTTCTATTATATTTCCCTTTTTACTTCATTCCCATTTTCAATTATGTGCTTGCTATAGCATACTTTCAGCAATGTTCACATTCTGAAGCAAATAATTGTCTATCGCCATTGGCACTAATAGAATCAATTGGACAATTTACTTTAATGGGACATTACTGAAATTCTCCATACAATTTTTAAATTTCGATGAACGCCAGTACCGTTCCGGCAAGATGTGCCGTTCGCAAATGATCAAATTGCATCAATTTTATCGCAGTTACCGGCATATATTTCGAATCGCGTACGTAGATAATGGGAGACGCAACATTTGTTATCCAATACTCTACGTTTATCGGACTGCTTTTACCGTTACTTCGTAATCATATACCTTGTTATAAAGCCAAGAAGTATACTACAATAGCCGTGTGAAGTAATACGAAATTTTGCTTCCCTCTCATTTAAAACGGTATCAATTAATTTTTATACGTATCCTAATTGTACATAATTGTATATAAAATTGAAAATTGCATTAACATCTATTTATTTTTAATTCCCAACATTGCACGGCCCGTCCAATTAAGTTAGAAAGGTGTTTTATTTAATTGGTGAGTATTTATAGTTTATCACGAATTGTTACATAATTCACATTATGTCACAAATTGGTGAATAATATTGTTATGATGGATTTATATTCCATATAATGCACACTCAGATTCACACACTTGTGTCATCACAAGTTGACACTTTATGGCTCCCAGATATTTAACGAAAAGAAAGTGGGAGTGTACCATCGTAAACCAACACTAGAATTGATTTCCAATCTTTCAAAGTATGCGATGATTTTTCAGGCCAACGTTTTCGCCATTGAACTATCTGTCAAAATTCCTATGCATATGCCCATCAAAAAAAATACATTCTGATAAGCAAGCAGCATTAACCAAATAGCACCAGAAGAATCGGAGAATCCACATAGAAGGGCCAAAAAGTTCCAGAAAAATCTTAATCTCTTTTACTAGACCAGAACCATTTGCTTGGATTTGGATCTCCATAGCCCAGCCAAAGCAACAGAGCTAGAATGAAAACTTATTTACTTGCTGGAAAAGTTTCTTTAATATTAGGACTAGTTTCGACTATTTAATAAATTCATCATCAGCTAGAACCTATAGATATAATACAAAGAAATTGTGAACACAAAAACTAAGGATAAAAACCATGATTAAAAATTGGAAGGAGCGACACCAAATGTAAACGTATGAAACAATAAAATTCGGAACTGACAAAATGTATATTGTAAAAGCTGGAAGGTGAACGAAAAATATTACACAAATAAGTTTAAAAGGATCACCACATGGTGAGACGTATACACTGCAAAAATGTACGTCTGAAAATACCATAAAATCTTTACCGTAGAATTCGAATGGAATAACATAATCAAGCCAGGTCTGTTGCTAGCGGGAAAGGGGAGCAGACTTTTTCTGTAAGGTTTCTAACTGTTCATTTAATAAAATAATATCACTTTTATTTTTGTGTCTTTCTATTTCGAATTGTTCAAGTAAGTCAAGTTTTTTACATTTTTGGTAATTATGCAACAGTTCAACATTCCTATAATCTATTTTGTGTCCCGTGTTTATGTGGTGTTTGAACAAGCTGGAAGAAGTCTTAGTTTGGTGTTCTATGCGTTTTCCCAATTTTCTTCTGGTTTGGCCTATGTATAATACTTTGCAATTATGACATTCTATTTTATATACTCCACTTTCTTCTAGGATACAACTTTATGTTTTGTAATTGGATAGTAATTGGGAAACATTTGTAGTGGATTTATATGCTGGTATTATATTGTACCCGTTTAAAATATGCTTTAATACTAATGTGATTATAAGTTAGAAGTGTGTATTTAACTTGTGCAGAGTTATTAAAATGAGTGATAGTGTGTAAAGAGGATCGTATTATATTTCTATCCGTGATTTGGTTCCGCTAATATAGTTTATAATAATAGGTTATCCATTAATCTTTACCAGTTTATAGATATAATCCAGTTCTATCTTACGGTTGTTATCAGTTAAAGGATATTTGTAACATATGTTAAGGAAGAGGAGAAATATCGCTAAACGGTGTGATAGTGGGTTAAAGGAATCAAAAGGGATGATAGTCTGTATGGTGGGGGATTTACGATAAATGCTATAAGTTAACTTGTCTTGTGTTCTATCAAATGTTAAATCAAGGAAATTTAAGTGTTAAATCAACTTCGAACTCAATGGTGAAATTAAAAGATTTTGTATGTTGTTCATGTAACGTAACATGTTTAAAGCGTCATCCTTTGTGTCTTTCCACAAACAAAAGACGTCCTCGACATACCTATTCTAAGAAATGATGTGGTCTTGGTGTGAATTATTTTGTTGGATAATGTAATTTTGTGCTATATAATTGAGGTACATGTCGGCTAAGGTGTCTAATTCCATGCAATGGGAATGCCATTGCATTCCCATACGAACTTTCTGGCTTCATTTTTAAGTACTTTAAAAGTGCAATAATTCTATGTTAATATGTGTGTTACAATTTTATATGAATTACCTATTGTTTTTGCCATTTAATATGATTCTCAAAAATGGTTCTCTACAGTTTCAACATCAAGGGGTACATTAGTATATAAGTTGTTAAGGTCGAAAAAAATCAACAAGGTACCATGTAGAGGTAAGATTAATGAAAATATTTTCATTAATTTGATTTTTTTACGATTTATGTCGGAATGAAATTTGTGTCTTGAAAAATGTTCAACATCCACTTGGCTAAAAGGCTAGTAGGGTTGTTGTAATAGACAGTGATAAGTCGTATAAGTATACTATGTTTATGTAATTTAGGTAGAACATATAGGGTGGGTATTGTTTAGTTAATTGGTGTAAAAAAATTGTTACCAGAATACCTCTAGACTGTGTTTTTAAAATCAGTAATCATACGTTTGGTCTTATAAATGATGATATCAAGGGAATTTTATTTCATTCAATATAAAATTATTAGCTATTGAGCAATAAATGAAAAATAGTTGCATTGTTAGTCCTCAAAATTAGTACGTTATGAAAAATGAAGTTTATTCTTTGAGATAAGAATGTTGCACATTTTTTAGTGGCCCAAAAAATCCAAAAAAATCGTTTAAGTGTAAACATTTTATAAAGCCTCAAATTTGGTGTGTATTTTACCCCCTAAAATTGAGAGAACACCACCAAAATATCAACAAAAGGGATTTTTAATTTACAATTAGCTTACACAAGGGTACATGTAGAAATAAAACTAATTGTCAAGGCGAATGTAACTTTTTATAATTAGAACTTCATCGGAAAATTTTCTAACAAAATGTTTTCATTATCTCAAACCAGAAACATCTAAAGGCTTTCGTGTTGTCTCTTTTTGGTATTGCCAGGACTTTCATATTTTTTCCTGCGATAGTGCGCTCCGAAGTTCAGTTAGATAGTGATCACTCCAAGAATCAAGTAAAATCGCACTTTGCGATTCAGTATTCGGTAAATAAACATCCGTAACCAAGTTATGAAATGGACGGCTGTTAGTTTACTTAATGTCGATGGAGAGATGTAGATATTTACTGGTCGGAATAACTTGGTTTTTTGCACTCGAGATCCAAGTGCACCAGCGGGTTCTTTTAACACTAGAAAAAGAACTAAATAACGATGAAAGAATTAAAGTAAGAACTAAACATAATGGTGTAACTATGAGTAAATGCATATATAGACATTATATGTACCAAAAGTATTAATGTTAGGTTTAACTTCATTTGCAAATCTGTCACCTATCAGTCGCAATTCCTCCGTACCAGTATCGATAGATCGTGCAACAAATTTGTTATTTTATGTGAAACAATACGATGTGCTTTTTTGAAATGCCAAATCCACCTTGCTTTGAAGGTAGGATGTCCAATTTCCTCTTTTGTTTGTAGCGCCTATCGCCGCGGTTTATATTGTGAATTATATTTCCTCTTCCAATAGAATTTATTAACATATTCTGCAATAAACTTCTATTTATTTCGTTCGCTGCCGCCTTTATTTACGCTTTTTCCCATCTGTATAGTCGCAGAAGACGTTTTACTCTTTGTTTTTCATTGTTGTACACTTTCTACAGAGCGTCTTTTTGCTTTTCCGTTATTCCAATGTTCTACAGCTTTAACCTTGTAATCCATGTCTACAAGACTTCCGCCTTCGTCACAGGTATTATCTTTTACAAAATTTATAATATTCTTCACCCTCTATTTCTGGTTCAACAAATTGTGATTCATGAGGTTCAGCAAGTGCTTCAAATTCTAATCCAATTGTTCGAAAACGAATTTATCTTCTTCTTCTTGTGCTCTTAAAATAATATCTTTCAATAGCTTTATAACATTGACTATCTTAAGTTTTGTTATTTTAAAGGACGCTTATAATGGTTTATAATAAAACATACTTCTCAATTATAACTGAAGATTGAAAGAGTAAGGAAGAAGCGATTTACATACCTGTTTACATAATCGTAAAATACGTATATGGATGTGGTTATTTGTTTATGTGGTTATTCTTTGTTATAAACAAGTTTGATTATGACGACGAAGAAAGATAATGAACTGTGATAACGGTGGCAGTGTTTGGAATTTTGTTTCCATGAATTTTACTGGATATAATTATTTCACGCTATATTGTAAGATGTATTTCACGCTATTTGTAAGATGATCAAAATGAGATGAGCAAAAAATCACAATCAATTTTTTTTTTCAATTTTAGGTGTTAAAACATGGGAGAGTAGGGGAAACTCGATGTATACTCGACTCTACGTCATTCAAAAGTATGTATCAAAAAATTGAGGCTTTATAAAGTGATTCAACCAAAACGATTTCTTGGTTCTAAAAAATGGCCTACACCCGAAAACCAGCGATTGGGCTGCTAAAGAAGTATGCAATATTCTTATCTCAAAGAACCCATACCGAGTTTCATGAAAATCTAAATTTCAAACTTCATTGTTGGTCTCTAAACTTCATTTTCATAAATACACCCTTTAAATAAGTACACTCTATAAAATAACATTCCATATGAATAACTCAACTTATGACTGATCTTTTACTATTTGTTATTTTAAATTCCATTTTTTGCATTATGCATTTGTTACATACTTTGCTTACGAATTATTAAATAACACTATACGGAGATTTAAGTTATGAACATTAGGGACCTAAGGAGACTACGGACATGAGAAGAGCATTGTGAAGAAAATACTTTGTGGCGAAAACACATTCATGCAGTATGGTTTTATTACAAAGTAATCTTCGTAAGTTTCGAAGTGAAATCGTGCTTAGCCAGCCCACATCATCTATGCAGTCAGAAACTCTATCATCGCATCGTAGAATAATAACATGCATAAATCGGATAGAAGAATTTTGCACCCTCTGTCTCAAGTTAAAATCCACTCTTCAAGTTAAAATCCATACATGCCACAATAATTGAAATTGGCTTGTAGTATCAGAGAGAAGTATATGTGTGAAGTATTTCTAAATGTTCTCTAGCATAGAGTATCTTTAAGCAGATAACTTACTATAGCTTTTTTGAGCACTGCAGTCACATAACTTCTTAACTTTAAAGTGGGTATCAATAACAACTTCTATTTTTTTGCTTAGTTGGCAGTTAACAATAGAATATCATTAGCATACATTTCAACTTGCTCTGGCTTGTTGCCGAATTTTAAAAACTGGCTGTCTACGGGATTTATCGACAAATTGGCTTGTTTCATATGTAGACATACTTCTGCAACAATAAACTTACTTAATCCTAAATTTACCAGGCTTTGCGTATTTATTAGGTTGTCAGAATAGAATGACAAATATATTTGTGTATAATTCGTGCCAAAACTGCAACGGTAAAACATTTGCACAGGGATGACGTGTGCAAACAACAAATGAGTCTTTGGAAACAACATGACATGAATAAGGTTACCAAACGCTTCGGAGTAGTCCAAATGTGTTAAAGTATTATAAGTTACCCTTTATTGGTGGAAGATGAATCCAAGACGAATTCCAGATTGCCTAGACGGTAGTATGATATAGTCCATATATGCATTTTAGTCTACCAGGAGATTGTCAAAAACTTTAGCGAATACAGGAAGAGAAAATTTGCAAAGCAGTGGCTCCCTCAAACATGATGGAGAAACGCCTTTTTTAATGCAAAAATTATAAATATGTTTGACTACCGTGAACTGTTATATGGCTTTTTCTTTGCAGTATACTTCGAGAGGTCAAAGAGAGACGTCCATACTATACAGATCAAATATTGTGCATCGTTGTGCACCTATGAATCATTTAGCATATAAATATTCCAGTTCTATAAGAAATCAAATCAAATCTAAAGTTGTAACTGCCATCCTCAAATCAGATTAAATTTATTAAAATTCGGAGCTTTTGAGGGCTGTTAATAAATTATTCTCTCTATAAATTTAGTTTCAGACTTTACAGCTTTCAGCAAGTGCGTTGGGAAACATGAAATGTGTCTTGAATGAAATAAGAAATTCTAACTTACTTTAATGTGGCAAATAAAGAACATTTTAGTTAAAATAAGTTATTAGTACGACATGCAAATCTTATGTAAGCATGTATCATTTAAGTCAGCAATTTGTTGCTCTAAGAGTCGAATGAAATGACCCAAAAATTCATACCATCAACTTTGACAATATACATTTTAAGTTACTCATAGGAGTCAACTGCAAAAATTTTAAAAACAACATTATTTATTCAATCAATAACAACATACGCTGTCTCTAACGTTGCTAAATTTACTTAACCTTCAATAAGTTTCGATCAATTGACCATCATCAGGGGATCTACACCCTTAAATACATTATTTATGAGCTTGTTATATAAGCTGGTTAAGCTGATTATGGCCGACTTCAGGTTATATATTTATATTGTATGGTTTTACGTACCTACTAATCAGCTTTACAACAGAAGATTTGATGATAAAATTGATCTAAAGAAACATCTACGCCGTTTAAAAACGTTTTCTTTGCAACTAAAGGTTTATAGACATAGGTGCGAAGTGTAACGTCTCAATTTCATAGATCTGGAGCTTACCTGTCCATTTTCTGTGACCATTTTTTGTATGGCCTGGTTGGGGGGACCCACTACTCTACAGAACTGGCTAGGTTTGAGCAAGTATCAGAACACTAGGTGACCGGCATATTCCATGCCGTATGACCACTGCTAAAACACTGGCGGCGCTTGAGCCAATGGCACCGGGCTCGCCGAATATCGAGCGGAAAACAGCTTTGATATCGTCAGGGAGCTTTCGGATGCGCCGTACACGGGGTTGCTGGCGCTGCTGCTACACTACCCCGGCACTGCCGACTTGTCGAATATAACTAACCACCCGCACTAGGATAAATTCGTGCAGGGACAATTTTAATTGCAAGTGTATACAGGTGATGGGTATAATCCACAATCACAGGTGTCTCTGAATTCGAGGGGACATGCGTAACCATCGTTGTAATCCTTTGAAATTGGTACAAAAAATACTTCATTTTTTTCGGCTTACAATAAATGAATAATATCTTTGGGTTGACAACAATTTATGATACTCAATTACCAATAATGTACCTACTTTTAGCACTTGTCCCACTTACTACTGCTAACAATCACAACCTCATAATGTTGATGTTGTTACACAACATTACCCAACATTATTGCTATAATGTTGCTTCTAATTTGACTTTTATCAAAAATGTTTTCATACTTTGAAAACATTATCATAAGCTTATGATAAAATATTAACATAAGCTTTGCATTATTATTACAATTTTAGAACACAAATTGTAGTTACCTTCTGAAAGTTGACAAGTGGTTTTATTGTAATGTTTCATTATGATCTTTTTTTCTCGAAAATATGCGTGAGACTTTTTGCGTGGTTGGAATAGGTCCAAAAACATAAACAACTGATAAAATTATTTAATCGAAGAATAATAATACGTATAATTTTATGTGAAAATCTCCATGGCTGCCTAGATATTAGTGAAATATTTTGAGTACCATCTTTAGAACGCGATGGCTCGTTGAGCAAGCATTTTAGCACATACCTTTATTTGAAATACTAAATGACTAGGTGACTAAATCAGAACTTTTTTCGCTCATCATTTTGTCAAATATTTTTTAATATGCAGGGCGTATCTTAAGTACGTTACCAAACATCATGCATGATTGCACGATATAGTGCATGATTATACCTAGTTAGTTCAAACTGAGGTGTATCTTAAAAGGGGAGCATAAAGAAGCGATGCCATTCCAAAAATGGCGCTTAAAAGTTAATGTAATATAAATATTTTTTCCCCATTTTTATCCCATCAAGCCTTGGGAACATTCTTAAAATAACTGCAAACCTAGTTTTAAAAAGTTAATTTTATCGGTAAATATCACAGTGAGGTGTGCCTCCCTGTGATATTTACTCAGCAGATTTTTCTAATCTCTGGGGCAGATTGGAGTGATAGTTGACATTTAATATGGTCGATCAGAACTGAAATATTGCAGAGCATCCAAGTTATAAAAATAAGTAAATAGTTGCTATGGCTATGTGTTTGCTGATTTTTATTGCCTTTCTAATAGAAAGAAACAAATATACCGGACTAATATAAAATTGCACTAGTTTAGATTTTCTATTAATATAATAGCAAATTAAAATAAAAAAAGATAAATAGCGATTTTAATTCATATTTATTAAAGGAGACCGTGTAATAATATAAATTTACTATACATTACATATACTCGTACATAAAAATTTACTACTTCAGTGTCAGCATGGAAATAGGAACATATTATACCGGGAAAAACATGAAAGGCGTAGCTTTCGTGCGACGGGTTTATGGCCGCTGCTTGGCGGAAGTATAATACATTATATGTTGCATGTCAATATTGATTGCAAGCAAACTGACCTATATTACTAACTCTTTGAGTTTATTTATGGAATGTTCAAAACGACAGATAAAGGAATCGTTACCATATATATATATATATATATATATATATATATATATATATGGAAATTGAATGTCTAAAAATTGTGCCCAGAGCGGGG
>JAWQRJ010001466.1:0-15805 GCA_033557515.1 Diorygopyx duplodentatus | reverse complement strand
AGGTTGCACCCAGCTATGAAATGCTTTGAACTGTTGAGGAGACAAATTCATTTCATTTCTAGCTTGTATAGCCCATCTGCGGATATCGATATCATGTAGTGGCAATTTGTTAACTGTGACAACTATGGCTTGGTTAATAACAAATTCTATTATATCTTCCAATTTTTCTCGGTATATCCCTTTTTCATCAATATGTTTCGCCCATCTATATAATTGTTTCCTTGATGATACTTTTCGGTATTTATGTTTCACTGTTTCTAAATTCGAATGTCCTTTTTTGCCACTTCTCCAGTAATTTACTGCCGCCAATTTATAATCGTAGTCGATGTCATCCTTCAATACACAATAATCTTCTACTAAATTTTCGCTTGATTCCTCGTCTTCAATAATATACTGACCGTCATTAATTGTGGTGGATGTGTCGAAGTTTAACACAGTCTCTCGTCTTCAATGTGCATATTACAATCCTCCATACTTTCCATTAACATTTGTTGTATTCTTTCCTTCAATCTCACTTCTGCTTCATTCACTGGTGTATCGGGAATATTCAAAAAATTAAAACAGTTTAAACGCGTGGTTAGAACGTTAAGTGGATTGATTTGAACCATTTTTTTCTGTCTGTTGCTTTAAAACACCAATCTGCCAAGTAGCCGCCACATTTATACAGTCCGCCACTAGACGGACGGTTTAAATTTAACATGGATTGTAGAGCGGGGAATTCATACCAAACCTTTTTTAGAAGCGACTGAAATAACCTTCGACTTTTCATATAAAGGTTACTTTGAGTCGCTTCTAAAAAAGGTTTGGTATGAATTCCCCGTTCTGCAATCCATGTTAGATTTTAACTAACTGTTTAAATTTTTCGCTAATAGTTTCGTTTTCGAGATATTAGTGAAAATATACTTTCTACTCCCAATTTCTACCCCTTACAAATCCCTTTAAAGGTTTTTACTTGACGTATAAAGAAAACACCGTTCTAAATGTCGTAAATGCCTTATTTTACTTGCCTTTTTCTTCAAAGTATTTTCTCAGTGCCTAACAGTTTTATCATTTTATTCTTACGGAAAGGGGGTGCATAATATCCCCCGTAACTTCACCGGGGGCGGTCTGCGTTGAATAGGAAAATACACATAACTAATATTTTTAAACGTGTTATATGTATACTTAACGCCGCCAAAATCTATGCAGTCGTTTCTAAATTATTCTAAAAAAACCAGGGGTAGTTTACCCCTTTTTACCTGGTATTATATGTGTGATATATTAAAGGTCTTCAAAAATGAATATCAGTTTCCATTTACCACATTTCGATAACAGTTTTCGCTTTCAAAATGCAAGGGAATAAAAATATTGCCCTCAATTTGCAACCCTTATTACTCGCCCCAGGGGCTTTTAGGGCACGTATAAAAACATACGTAAACCTTATTTTCATCCATTCTATCGCTGTACAAATTGCATCGAAATCGGTGTGTGACACTTGTGACACTTCCCTTGTGAGAAGTGAATTTTTTTTAAACAATTTTGATTAGAAAATATCACGGACTTGATAGCTTATTTATTGGATGAGAAAGCTTATTAATTAAATCTGAGGTTTTTGCTTTTAGCAATCCTGTTCTGAACAGAACTATTATTTATGATTTTTTTTATTTTTCAGGCAATAACTATTAAACATTTATTAGGAAGAACTTTACTATTAATTGTCTGGCCGATGTGCCTATACATGATATTTTTTTATATTCATTTAGCAGTATTACACAAAAGGTAATTCTCTTACAACCCTAAGTTTTCCGATACCCTGCAGTTGACTAAAATACTTAATTTCCAGTGGCAATGGCGATGGTTTTTACAGTTCTGCTTTCCAATCACAATTAATCGGTAACAGTTTGCATAATGCAAGTATGCCAAGACAAGTGGCATACGGAGCCACAATAACTTTAAAGAATCATCGTACAGGTGGTGGGTATTTGCATTCGCATTATCATCTGTACCCAGAAGGTGTCGGAGCCCGACAACAACAGGTAGAGCGAAAGCCTGATTATAGATTAAGAAAAGAAAATGCCTACTTGTTTTGTTTATATTTTCTGATAGATCACAACGTATACGCACAAAGACGATAACAACAAATGGATAATTAAAAGGTATAATTCTGAAATAGCTGAAGGGGTGCAAATTGTGAAAAGTGGTGACTTGGTAAGATTAGAACACATACCGACACGGCGCAATTTGCATTCGCATAAAGAACCAGCTCCAATTACGAAGAAACACTTGCAAGTAACAGGATATGGAGAGGTAATTTATTACGAAAAATTTTAAGGGACCATAAGAAAAAAGTAAACGTTTTCTTTGTCGCTTAGAACGGAACAGGGGATGCAAACGATGTTTGGAAAGTTGTCGTAGTTGGCGCTAAAGATGGAACGGAGGTTACGGCTGTAAACGCTAAATTAAAATTTATCCATTACATTCAATCTTGTATTTTAACGACCAGCGGTAAACAGCTTCCAAAATGGGGATACGAACAGCAAGAGGTGTCTTGCAATCCAAATCTAAGGGATCCACACGCCGTATGGAATGTGGAAGAAAATATTTTCCATAAATGTGAGTATACAAATATGGAGATGAAGAATGAAATTTTTTTTAAATTTCTAGTGGAAAATGTTAGCTTCGAAGTCTATGCTCCGAGCTTTCTGGAACGGTTCATAGAATCACACGCCGTTATGTTCCAAGGTAACGCTGGTTTGAAACCGAAGGAGGGTGAAATCACATCGAGACCTTGGCAATGGCCAATAAACTATAGGGTATGTTATATTTTTGTACGTCTTTTAAGCCAAAAATAGTTGAAACGAAGAATCGAAATTTGATACAGTAAAAATTTTTCAGGGTCAATTCTTTTCTGGATCAAACTATCGAATATACCTCTTGGGAAATCCTGTGATTTGGTGGTCAAATGTGGTATTTTTAGCTGTATTCTTTATAGTATTTTCAATATCTGCTATAAAAAAGCAACGAGGGTATACTCAATCTAATACTACCGGTAATTTACAGCTTTAAAATAATTATATGAGTATAAGTTAAATTAATTAAAATTTCAGATCAATATGATAGAAAAATAAAGGCTTGCACTTGGCTATTTGTTGGATGGTTGCTCCACTATGTACCGTTTTGGGCAATGGGTCGAGTATTATACTTCCATCATTACTTCCCTGCTGTGATATTTAATTCTATGTTAACGGGTAAGTTTGTAATTATTAAATTTCCGTTCTTTGGTAAAAGCAATTGTTTTTACAGGTATTATTTTGGATTATATCTTGGAAAATATTTTGAATATACTTCCGCGGAAACTCGCGGCAACTATATATCACACAACTCTAGTATTAATTTTGTCAACTTTAGTGTACAGTTTTGCGTTATTCTCACCCTTAGCGTACGGAATGAACGGTCCACACGCCAACGAACCGAACTCTACCATGTACGGTCTGCGTTGGTTAGATAGTTGGGAATTTTAATACGGAAAGAGATTGTTTTTATTCGATTTAAGGACTTGTGTATTATTTATTACTGTATTTTTTGAGTTGTTTTTGTATTTACCTTTTATAACTAAAAAATGTCGGAACAATTTTTTATGCTTGACAATATTGGGTGCCACATTATCACCTGATCTACTGTTACCCAAACAAAATATTTTTAGTAATACTATAGGAATATTTTTATATTACACCACTGATTTCAAAAAATGCAGGCTTAGTAAATTTCTGTTTCACAATATCAAAGTTTGGTTTGATATTGTGAAAAGTATTGGTATAAAAAATTGCTTTATTTTTATAAAACCAAATTATTTTTTTAACTTTTAAATTCAACACTGCACATAACGTAAACAATATTTCCTTATTCCCTCAGCATACTTAAATGTATTTGCGGTTATCGTGTACATCTAAAAGATCAGACTTCTTTATTTGGAATATTTACTTTCTATTTGTTTGGAATATTACATTTCTAAAGTTGTCTAACAATCTTTTTCTCTGGCAATGAGAAAAATCATCACTCAATTCAAATCGATAATTGAATATTTTGAAAACCTTAAAATGTACATATTTCAGTCAGATCACATTTGAAAACAAGGAAGTTATGTGGTGGAAATTTGTAGATAGAAGTTCTTCCTCAGCACTGGAAATTCGTACTAGAAGTCAACATCATTTTTCTTATTTTAAGTAGGAATGAAACATTTATTTCCATCTTTTTATTTGATACATACCTGTTTCTCATAATTATTGAGAAAATTGCAATGTTTCTATAAATTCATTTTGCAGGATTTGTGAACAATATCCTCCATATACCTCCAACCCATATTTATAATATTTTTCTTTTTTTTATAATACATCCTTCATTATAATATGAGTGGCCCATTACTACTACTATTAGTGGTCAAATTGCATATTTTTGATATCATTTAAAAATTACAATATTTTTCCAAAAAATTTTGGAGGAAAGGTTTCTTTTTCCAAAAATATCGACCGCGCCATCGTGCGGCAATTACTCAAAGCAAGTCCTGGAGAGGGTTAACCGATTCGATTAAGCCTGCGCCATCTCTGGTCAACTAACTCAACCTACCGTTACAGTGAACTAACTTATCTTTCTTTTGGCTTAAATTACAACCAAAATTATATTGAGCTTTTGCGAAGTTATGACGGTCACTAAAATCAACAAATAAAATGACAAAATATGAAATCATTTGACGTGGTGTTGAAAATGGCGCATTCTTTATATGGGGGAAAACTGTGTTATAGTGCTTTATTTGAAGTGAAAAATAACTTTGGGCATAATTTGAAAGATGGCGCACATAATTTTAAAACATCGGTGTTATTAAGTTGCCCAATGAAATAATTAGAAGATTCTTTTACTTATTCGTTACGTATATTTCTCTTTATTTTAAAAGGTTTACACATGAATCGTTTATCGTAGTATACATCAATAACCTATCACAATTCCAATTTCGTTACATCCTCTGTGATAACACTATCTAATATTGCGAAATCCATTAAAGCCCCCAAGCAATTTAAAACTGGGCTACTTCTTTCAATGTTTTTGATCTAATAGTCAGTTCAGACCTAATTTGCCCACAAATTATTTCATAACAAATGCCAGTTATAAATGTCAAGTTATAAAAAATATATTCTAAAATTCCTTAATTTGATTACTATATTTCGACATATGGTTTTCATTTTTTTATGTCTCTGCACTGGTCGGTCATAAACGTGCTACATAAAATTAGCCAATTAAGAACAAGGTGATGGAAGAAAGTGTTAACCCTCCAAATGATGTTAACATTGAATGTCGACATGATTGGTAAGTGAAAATTTTATTACTTACCTGTTTGTTATTTTTAATTTTCAGAAATTGTATAGAAGAGGGTATGAGGTAAGAAAATATGTTAGTTCATATATACTTTAATAGTAAAAAATAATATTAAACCATGTCTGAATAAATACCTACAAAAGATTCTAAGTCGACGATTTAAAAAATGTCCTACCGAAAAGAGGAAATGGATGCTCTACAAGTTTTCAATTCACACTTTTTGAGCAATGTTGATAATTACAGAGCTAAATGAACTTAAAAGGAAACTAAGAAATTCGTTCTTCTTCAAATTATAGTGTTAAATTTTTGGGTAGGACATTTTTAAAATATAAGCTATGTACAGCGATGTAAAACAACTTCGTCCACTTTCAATATGTGGAATAAAGTAAACAGTAAGTTAAGAACTTAAAAAAGTGTTGACACCAAAAGAAAATGTGTGTTAATAAAGTAGGATTTTCTAGGGAAATTAATCCGCAACTTGAAAGCAAGAAATCCACTTTTAGTTCGTCATATCGAAAGTGGGAACTGTAGACGTTGTTTTTTTAAATAGGAACATTTGTTCGTACTATCTAATCCGTTTAAGCTCTGTTATATGCGGTTGCAACGCTGGTAATATTAAAATTGGACTATATTCCATCCTATTACAATAAGATTCCTCTATTCTCTTACGGGATGCAATACAAAAAACTAACACGAACATGGTTGCTATTAAAGACACACCTATCAATCCGAAAATCAATCCGGCAACTATTTGAATTGTCGGTATCGCGTGTATTATATCTAACAACACTTTCAAGTAAGATGGTAAAGTGGTTCCCAATTCAATCCAGAACAAAGGAACAATCATCCCTTCGAACGGTTTTGCGGTTGTCACGATTTGGTTTTTCGACACTCTCAGATTGATTTGGATCCGAAGTTGCGCAGAAATCGGTAACCCAAAGTCGGGACTCAAATGCATCACGGTGTCGTGTTTTTCTTTGTCGGGTTCCAACCCGTTGATTTGTTCGAGTATTGCAGGGTCGGCGTTCAAGTAATGCGGCTGCGACATAGCAATGGGAATGCCATAATAGCAGGGGGCGATGTTTCCGAAACCTCTGGGCGTACACTCTTGCGAGTTTTTGCAGAAACAAGCATTTTCGGAATTCTCCTCTGGCGTCGCCAGAAAGTTTCGGTCAACCCTGTAAATGTAATACTTCAGTCCGCTTGATGTGTAATTCGTCGTTATGTATTGCATCTTCACGGATCTGCAAAACGCTCTGCGGTACAAACTTATAGTGACGTTTTCTTCCAGATGTCTTGGAAACAAGGGAGCCTCAAATGTGCCTTCTACAGTATTGCAAGGTGAGTTTTCTGAGAAATCTTCTTCTTCTTCTCTGTAGCCCCATTGTTTTAATCCTGGTGATCCGTTGAATCTGTTGACTGAATACGGCAGTGGACCGTTTCCATAATCTGCCCTGTGAGTTGAGTTGTTGACTAAGTGAATGGTTACTGTATTATTTGCATTATCCATAGCCATCACCTAAAAAGTACACAGTAAAAGAAATGCGATTACATCAGAATTAATTTACTTACTCGATCTACAATTCCAAATTTTGAGAAATCAATCCAAAATGGCACATAATTCTTCGCTAATGTAATAAGGGGGTCTTCGTATCCAAACAGATACTCTGTGACGCTCAAATTTTTCATAGAAGGACTTTCCACCATGTTGGCAACAGAAGAAAATCCCAGATTCATTAGAAGACCGTATTCATTCTTCACATATGATGCTATACCCTACAAAATGTAAATTGAAAGAAATATGTCTTGATATATCTTTGGATAAGTAATCAGAATTACTAGTACTAGGGGATTTAAATATCAGTGTAGAATTTGTTAATCATTATTCTTAATTACTATACAGATTACAAAAAATATTACTCCTACTAAATATTATTATTATTATTTAAAACTTAAATTATACTAATTGAATAGAGAGGACCATGAATAAGTATTTTATGCACGAATCCGGGTAAATAATACCGGGGATACAGGGTGTTCCATTTAAAAAATATATACAACTTTGTATTATAGCTCAGTTATTTAAATAGGAAATGAAAAACACACTGCGCCAATGGATTATGGACAAAAAGTTGGCGAAGAACCTTACTTTTGTTTTTCGATATTTCTTATAGTTAGTGAGATAGGAGCAATTTTCAAAATGAGAAACATCTGAAAATCACATTCAGCTCCGATAGAGATCGCGGTGGCCATGATCTGTTTTGACATTTATTATTTTTTCGAAAGAAGGGCTCTAGATTGCTGCATCAGATTTTTGATAACTCTTAAAGTGTTTGCATTTTCCATGCCTTTTTGATAAACTTAAAGTTGTATCTATTGACATTTAGTTAACCCCCAAGTTAAAGTTCAGAAGAAGAATAAAACATTTAATCATTATCCTTTCTATACTTACTAGTCACGTCAACATTATTAGCAAATAATTTACGTTTTAGAAGATACAACAGAACCTCAATTATCCGCATGTAAATTATCCGGATTGTACAATTATTCGGATCGATGTCAGCACTAGGTTTACCCATGCTTTGTTGGCAATTTGCAGCTATTCTCGTTTTCGTATTACGTAATGTCGCCCAAATGTAAATATGTGATTTTGTTAATGAAAAACAAACACATTTGAAAAACCGTTAAATAGTTTGGTTTTTCCGAATCTTGGAGTAGAAGAACGTAATATTAGATATTTTATAACAAGTATCAAATTAGAGAAAAGCAATATTAGAATCCAAACCGTACATGGAAGATAATAACCGTACATAAGATAGAAAAGTGTATTAAAGTGGTTTTTGCAAAAAAATAATGGTAAGGACAAACGGAAAATTACGGAAAATCAATTTTCTACTGATATCGACTTTTTGCAAGTTAATGCCTTATAAAGTCAAAATGAATTTCAAATCATAACGTTGTTTTGAAAAATCAGAACTTGAACTTGTCAAGAAGCAAGAAATGGCAGAAAAGTTGTACTTTATATTAATGGAAACCATAGTTGATTTTGACATTATTAAATTACTTGATTTTTTTCCTTTTCAACGATATAAAGTTCGAGGTATTTAGCTTTCATAGTTTAGGAGATATGAAGAAAAATCATATTCCACAAGATTTTAATCCACATCACACTATCCATGATTGAGAACTATGTTTTGTTTTCAAACCAAAAGACTGCATACCTGCTATTTATTATTTTTTGTACTTTAGTAGATATAAAGAAAAAAGATTTTCTGAAAAAACAGTTCTGCTCAAATTTAGTACGTCAATAAATTGCAAAAAAAGGAAATATTTAAGCAATAAACGTGGAAATTGAAGATGCTTTGGAGGATCTACCAACTCAAGAGGAGAGAACTATTTTCTTTCAGAAGGACGACACATAATTCAAGAATTGTTGCTTAATATTTAGCGACAAGATACGGAACTCGGTGGATTGCAATGAACGGTCCCATACGATGGTCAGCGAGATCTCCGGATTTGTCCTCACTAGACTTTTTTCTGTGGGGCCATATAAAAAATGTGGTATACGGAATGAGTTATAACAGTATTAATGATTTGCAACAAAGTATTATACAAGCTTTTAACTCCGCTAGTGTTCGTCAATTAATGAATTGTTGAAAAAGTGTCGATAAGCGTGTTACCAAATGTTTAGAAGGAAACGGCCGCCATATTGAACATATTTTGTAGGAAAATTTTGGTTTATTGTTATCGTGTGTATTTTTGCCATGTTTATTGTTACCATGTTTATTGTTACTATGTTTATTGTTATCATGTTTACTGTTACCATGTTGATTGCTTCCATATTCATTGTTACCATGTTTATTGCTTCCATGTTTCCTGTTTTGCAATTTATTGACGTACTAAATTTGAGCAGAACTGTTTTTTTTTACAAAATCTTTTATCTTTATATCTACTAAAGTACAAAAGATAATAAATAGTAGATATGCAGTCTTTTGTTTTGAAAACAAAACATAATTCTTAATCCTGAATAGTGTGATGTGGGTTAAAATCTGTATGGAATATGATCTTTCTTCATATCTCCTAAACTATGAAAGATAAATAAAAATACCTCGAACGTTATATCGTTGGAAAGGGAAAAAATCATGTAATTTAATAATGTCAAAATCATTACGGTTTCCATTTAAAAAAAATAAAAAAAAAACTTTGTCATATCTCGAAACCGGTGAAAGGTAAAAAATATGTTTATAATCTATCCTACGGAATGTTTTGATATCTACAACTTCTTCTGTTGAAATTTTTTGATACGATAAATAATATGGAAGATATTCACATTTGAAGAAAATGTCAATTTTCAGTTTTTTAGGATATCTAGTAGGCGATGCATTTTTTTTTTGGAAAAACAAAAGAAGATCTGAACAGATTAGATAAACACCCCCATATTGTTCCATTTTGAAATTCAGAGGAAGGTTTTAGTTCAGATGTTGTTGGGTTTAGGGTTTTATACACTTTTTATTTTGATAGAATTTTTGTTTTCAAAGTCATCTTATGTATACAGTGCTATTAATATGCTATTAATTTGTAATGTTAGATTATGAGCTGTATATCTTTTCTGGACTCTTCTTATGTTTTTTTACTTTGTGTTCAGTGTCTGTTTGACGAAGAATATAGATATTTCCATATTTACTACAGCCATCTTGTTACTGAACCTTATTGCACATATTTTTTTAAAACTTACTAAGCGACTTTAAATTAAAATAAAAATATTTATAAAATACTTCCATGATGAAATTTTGCTTTTTGACCATACATTTCTTTATAAATTATTCTGTTACATTCAAAGATGTATTTGTTTTTTCAAAATAATTTTTTATTTTTTCTTTATTTTGAAACCTTAACGTTAGTGTTGTATTTACCAGCAAAGGAATGTTTGGCGTAATTATTGTTGATGAATTTGGATCACCCACAGAGTAATCTTTCCTGAATACGAGTTCCCTTTTTGGTTTAAACGTTAGCGTTCCATTATCGTTAAATTTGGCTTCGGTATTCCTTAAAATTTCCCTAAAATAAACAAAATAATTTTACAAAAACGAATAATTTAAAACAAAACGAATAATTTAAAATAAAGAACCATTCTTACTGGTATACATAAGGTCCCACTTCTGAGAAATTTAATTTTTTATCCTTTCCATTTAAAAACTCTTCGCTGTTCGTCACATTGAAGATGTAAATTTTCGCGAGAATTTCATAAGGCGGGTTACTCCATACTTTGAAAAGAAAAGATCCCGGTTGCAATATAAGAAGCTAAAAAACGAGAGGATTAGCAAAATTGATACTTATATATCGATTAAATATTATAAATAAACATTATAAACGTAATACCTTATCTACTAGTAATTGAAGTGGATTTAAAACGTATATCAAGTATCCGATTATTGAAATACATCCACCAAGAGAAGTGAGTACCACGTATCCTAAAAAAAGAGAGGGGAAGATTACAAAAGACAATCATAATAATAACTAATACGAATTCTAAGCTCTAATGCACATGTTTGTGTTCATATATTGTTGTGTATGTGACGTTAACTAAACATACTTGAGTTATTTCAACTTTGTACTTCAGCATAACCGCGATGTGTTTTTGTAAGTACGTTTTCATTTAGCAACTTCAATGAACTTTAATTTTAGAAGTGTAAATATTTATGTCACACGTCCTTTTGTTTTCTCCATCTTCGATTCAGTGCAACATTCTGTTTATATTATATTTTAAAATTACGTCGGAGAGCTAGTTTACAAATAGTGTCAACAAACGATCATAATATAGTGAATAGGGGCTTAACAAATTTTCCACAAATACGCAATATTGTAAATAAGTGGTCCCAAAGGACAAAGTTGTTAATCTAGTTGATTTTCATTAATTACTGAGCTGTATGCAAAGAATGCGAGGAAACACAATTAATATATTCATACTTCTCTGCAAAATACTATAAAAACAATCTGAGGTGTATAATGCAAGATTATTTATTAAGAAGATAAATTTTTAATCGCCCTTGTATCTGTGCACAGTATCACACTGTAACGCTAATTTTTATGCTTTATTCAATGTCATTGAAATCATTCTGTAACCATTTCCTTGTGCACTATGCTATTAAATTTAAATATTTTTTCTTTTGGGCTCGATAATTAAAAAAAAGAGGAAGGGCAAACCCATTTTATGCACCATCGACAGCAATAAAATAACCGAGACAGTAATGAAGTCATTATGAATTGGCAAAACCAGATGGTTTTGCGTACGTTAGCATAAGGAAATCTCTCCTTCAGCGAAAGAATTTTGGTCAAGGTGCTTGCAGATTGCGTCTTTTTGCTACTTAAAAAAAATTAATGGGTGCCTTACGTACGTTCAAGCATCGTTCAATTTTTTTAATCTGTTTAATGACGATCTTAATTGATTCTTTTGTACGGCTTCTCGGACCTAAAATGTTTTTTGCTCGAATTCGCTCCCTAAGTAGGCCACGACTCCGTATTGTACAAGGGCAAGGTCTTCAGGCCCACTCAAATGTTGCACTTTGCCAATGTCAACTGCTTTTTTGTTTTTGTGCAGTTTCCTTCTTTATTTCTGTTTTTTTGACGGTTGAGTAAACGCAATTTTTACATGTAGGTATTTCAATTATTCAACAAAAGAAAGAACTTATTAAAGATGTTAATATGAATATCAATATATTGGAGAAAAATGAATTTTATGTTAAATAAGGAATGGTGTGCATACAGAAAATATTAAACACGTTTAGTTATCATTAAAACAGAAATTCTTCTTTAGCAACAAAAAATCAAATCATCTAACTTAATGAATGGCAATCCGCAAGTATCTGTTGAGAAAAATTTTGAAGAATTTTGACAAAGTTTTTACAACTCAAAAACAAAGTACGGTAAGAATAAAAAAGAATATGAAGGCAGTAAGAAATGCACTACTACCAGTTTAAATGTAATTTATATTGTTAATAGTATATATGCATGACGTATACTATTCCATATTAAGCTTGTAAGTCATATGTAATACCAAATACGTTCAGTACACGTGTATGGGTTTTTGAATTTTTAGTCACGTCAATGGTTAATCATTTAATTTTGGGCCAATTGTCAATTAAAATTTTGGTTTTATTATGAAATTGTTGTTTTATGCGTATTATATTATTTATTACCTTTATTACCGTATTATATTATAAGTATTTCATAAATAATTATAACAAATGGTACTAAAATAATGTTGACAGTTATTATCTGTTAGTTTTTTTACTAACAAAAATTTGTAATAATAGCCAAATTAAGAGTTTCATTAACGATTATTTAAGTAGTGATTGAACGATAAATAATTCATTAAATCACCGAGAAACGCATCTAGAATATTGATAAAACCAATTACGTTGTTAAAGAAAACACAAAAGAAATGATATAATCATGTAAACAGTATGTAATTTGTGTATACATATTTTGAATTTATTTCTTAATTTGCAATTTAAATAATTTCCTACTTACTTGTGTTCCTCCTATATATTTTCAGGTAAAACTTCATTTTCGTTCCGCCAAACTAACTATCTCTTTTTATCACTTTCGTCACAAACTTTTCTTTAGCGATTTTCTCGCGTTAACCTGTACTCTGATTTGTATTGATTAAATACAAAACTGATCATCGATTTTAAACAGGCTTGTTGTGTATAGTTGACTTAAGAGGGGGGCCAGCGGTGTACACGTTAAGTGTCCCCACCTCAGTAAAGAGGTAATGTTTAAATATTGTGTACTTGCTAGTGGGAAAATACCAGAAAAAGTGGAAAAGTAAAATTTATGGCCTGTAGTTCAAAAAAGTGAAACAGTTTCTTATATTATTTTTATCGCCAATTGACATACATACTTAACAACATTATCTAAATAGCAGGCAAGTTGGTTTTTTATTATCCATAGCTATCTCTGAATAAAAAAAAACATTAAATTGTGGACAAAATACGTAACAGTTTCTTTAATTTCTACTATGAACTTGGGGCGCATTAATGGCTGTTTTGAAATCACCACATGTCAAGGTAAAGGTTAAATGTAATTAGTTTGGAAGCCCATGGGGACAAAAAAGCTAAGATAATAGGAAAAAGATCAATAATGAACATTTTAAAAAAGGACATGCATAATTCCAACCATAAACATTACAATTTTTTGTTATAAACTCATTATAATCTGCCCCATTTTTATCTTATAATAATGTTTATATCATTTAAATTATTCGTCAGATTTCGGGAATATCAACTCCATTCTAGTTATTATCAAACCATTGAAGAGAAATTATCTACTAACCTACAAATTGCATAAATGGGTTACCTAATACAAGAGCACTAAAAGAGAAATTGCGTAATAATTATTTTCTTTATTGGCTTTGCAAGTGGCGTGTACTTACTTATGTGCCTGGTTTCCGGGTTTTATCTCTTACCAGTCTTGTAAACGGAATGCTGTTCGTAACCAATATGCTTGGCAATTATTTATTTGAAGCTTCAATTGTTTCTTGGCCTGGTGCATTTCTTTTTGGTTTGTTACTAAACTTATAAACTTCAAAATATAATAATTCATTCTATTTTATTATGGATCTTTTAATTAGCTTACATCATTAATATTAATACAATTTTACAATATTAATATAATAATAATGTTTATAAATGTCCTGGTAAGTGCATAAATTCTCCTATTATTTTTTCAAACTCGTCCAAGGGCAAAGTATCTCTTCCATTTGGAAATGTCATCGTTTTAAAGTCCGTCCGCTTGGATTCCTTGTAAATAATCTGAACGAAAAGATATATTTTTAACAGATCTTGTGCACTCAATTAATGAAATAAACAAAAATATTGTACGAAAAATCGTTCAAAAACCACTGCAAGAAGTCGTGTATCTACTTCTTCCAATTTCACCCATTTCAAATCCTAACCTTGACTTTATTTTTCTTGTGTTTGGGCAATGTTTTAAAGAAAAAGATAGCTGTTGCACCAACAACAGTTTATAATAATAATAAAAAAATCTCCTAAATACGTTTTCGTCTAATGAACATAATAATGAAATTTAAAGGGAGCTGGTCGACATAATTTGACTGGGAAATCACATTCTGAAGAAGTAGTAGTTTTCTGCAGTTGCATGACCTGAAATTTTTTGAAACATAGTATTTAATAAAGACAATTCTTCCAATCCAACTCTCATATAGCACGTTGTTCAGAAAAATCTGACCAATATGTGAATAATATGGTAGTGATTTCAGTATTATAAAGTCCAATAGTAAAATCAACCGGTGTGGCTCACTCACACGACTTTCTCTCAGCTAACCCCCCGACCTTGTCTAAACGGTGCGACTTTCGGCAAATATATGGTAGTAATACAAAATCGATCATTCAGTTTCAGAGTCATGTTCGTTTATATTTTACCGCTATAATTGTTCCGCTATAATTGTTTATTAAATTTGCGTACCCCTACCTCGACTACTGATGTGAGACGGGTAAATATCCACTGGGTAGGGTATTTAAAAATGGGTATTTACGCAGGTATTTACCCCTGCTTCGGGTAAACACCCAAAATGAGATTATTTATCCAATGAATATTTATAAAATGTATTTTAGACCTGGTACTTTTTTGATGCTCCTTATTTGATTTCTGTATTTACCTAGATGAATGATAATAATAATACTTAATTAAAGTTTCACTGATTTTTGTTGATGTTGATGATGATGATGATGTTTTTTTTCACAGGCTGGATTACTTTCTAGTTAAATAGTTATAGCCCTTCACAGTTATTTTATATATCCGAAATATTATCTAGACAATATCACCCATGCAGAGCTATATTATTTTTATGAAGTTAGATAGACAAGTTTAAGCAGTTAGATATTTGCAATTTTTATTCATCAGCTCTATATGGGTGGGTTCCTCTACAAGAGTTCCTCTACAACTCTTGTAGAGGAACCACCCATATAAAGCTGATTGATGAAAAAATCCAAACCCAACGCATCCGAACCGAACCAAATCAGATCCAATCCCAACCCGAACTAAGAAGTAAGTCTAATCAAATTTTATCCAAAAACAACCACATCCAATACAATTCAATCTGAACCTAATCCAATCGAAACCAAACCGAACCGAATCCAATACAATTTAATCCAATCCAAACCGAACCAAATCCAGCTAGCGCCCAAAGGCTGTGCCACCCGGCACCTACACGTCCTCACCAGGAAGACGTGTCCTCCTTTAAAGTATTTCGTCGTGTTCGCAAGATAGATGGCTATCCAGCTTTGGCCGTCCAGTGGGGCGCCGTAGGGGAAGTCGGGTTGTAGCCGAGATGCAGGAGAACCACAAGGAGCTGGTGATCGGCAGGTGCTGGATAGGATGTTGAAGCAGGACGAACCCATTGTTTCAAGCGTATGGTGGTCACTGAGAAGAAGAGCGG
>JAWQRJ010001465.1:0-15812 GCA_033557515.1 Diorygopyx duplodentatus | reverse complement strand
GGAAATCCGAGGGTCGTAGTGCAATATTGTGCAATCTAAATATGATTTGTAATCTAATACATCACACAACACAGAACTACATTTTACAATCGCTAAAATTGAATACCAGGACGCTTGCCAGAACTATTTAACTAGTATTTAACAGTCCTAATATTTTATTTATTTATAAATGCGATTATTTAAAACCTGTTGACAATTCTTCTATTGACAATTTTACTTCACGCTGCATCATCTTCAAACCGTTCACTTTATTCTTTTTATATTAGATATCCATACACAATCAATTTTTTTGCGCACGAATGTATATATAAGCTTACAATACACAACAACTCGGTGATTAACGAACTAGAAGGCAGTGGACAGTATTATTTATGATATGTTAGTTTTTCTAATTTCACCTTTCCCATCCAAAAATATCATCCGTGTATCTTTGTGAATTTATTCAGCCAATGAACCGTCTTCGAGAAGAACCATCTAAACGCCAATCTTTTGAGATGCAAGGAACCTCCCGAAATATGTAAGGGTTTGTATTCAAACAAATGGAACCAAGCTTCATCTGCATAAAATATTAGATTCAGTGAATTACATTCAGTGACAATACAACACAGGCTGATTGTAATCAGGTGGCAATAATTCGTTATCACTCCTAACAATTATTCGGCAGGTACCAAGTGATAAACTAATTTGTTGTTGATATTTCACCAACATCATTGAGATTCTTCTCAATGATGAGATTCTTCTCATGAATTATTATGTCCTGAACATTTTGAATGTTGTCATCTGTATGAACCATTGCCTGCAATCTTCTTTTCGCGTTACGTTTCCTGTTATCCATCTTACTCTATTACGAGAGTAAGATGGAATTACAAAATTTTAGTCTTGGTTAATGAAAAACATCATGAGTAAATTTTTTGAAACTTGAAATTGAAATGGCAGGTGTGAAAAAACTTCCAATGTTTGACAATTACAAACGAACAAGTTTTGTTTTCCAAAACAGCTACTCGTGAAAAAGTATTACCGACTATTAATTTCATGTTTAAGTGTACGCTTGTTATACAGATACTTATTATCTTAGTCCATGGAAACTTAACAACAATTTTATTATCTTCTTTAACGGGAAGGTCTTATGGCGAAAAATGAACAGTTTTATAACTGTTGACTGAACAAAATAGGGAAATAAGGGGCACGTAAATGAAGATAATGAACACAAGATTAAAAATAAAACATTTAGATAAAAAACAGTCCAATTATGGATAATTAGTAGTTATATTATACAGGGTTATTCCCGATTGACGATACGGAGTATTACACCTCCAGTTTTTGATAAAGAAGAAACATATTTTAGAGGTGGTTAGAAGCCTATTGGCGATACGTTTTAAAATTATTTTCGTAATGTACAAGGTGTTCCAAAAACAAAAAAACGTATCAAAAGTTGTAATTTTTTAAATATAATGCACTGTATACTATTTCATTTTTAGTTTCTATGATCAAAATAATACCGAGATTCAAGTCTAAATAATGACGAGATTTAAACAGTAATAACTTGTTTAATTTAAATAGAACGCCCTGTATTTTATGCTAAGAATAGATGTAGAATTTAATTTTCTATCGAATACTATTATACTTCCCTATACCTAACTCATCAGGTTTTGATGGAAAACGCACATTTTTCAGAATGGAAACTGATTTTAACAAATATAATATTCAGGTCACCTGTGGTATTTTGACAAGACGTTCTATTATGTATCGATCATTTATGTTTCAAAAGTGTTTCTATGCAAATCATCTTTTAGCGGTAGTGTAAGATTTTGGTTTCTGTTCTGAAAACGATTTTGCGAAATGAGCTTAATTTTTTATATGGGTGTTAGACAAAGTTGCAGAAAATGAATTTTTTTTTAGTTTTGTTCTGTTTAGTAATGAATGCATACTTCACAACAATAGATCCGTTTACAAACATAACTTTCATTGCTATTCTGATTCCAATACGCATCAATTTAGAATAATTAATAATAACCACAGATGGTCCTTATTTTCTCCGCACCATTTAAATGGAATATTGTTTTTGTATTTTTTGATAAATCAATTTCCAATCTTATTAGAGGACATTCTTTTAGAGATGAGGAGATCGATGTGGCAGCAATTGGATGGAGCTCTTCCACGCCTCCATCGTGGGGTCCGAGCATTTTTAAATGTGTATTTTGAAAATCGATGGATTGGAAGAAGTGGATACAAAAATTGGCCACCAAGATCATCGGACTTAGCTCCTCCGGATTTGTTTTTATGGGGATACGTAAAGGGAATCGTTTACGACACGCCTCCAACAACACCAGATAATCAGATAATAAATATGAAGGAGAGCATTAGAGAAGCCTTCCAGAGCATAAACCCAGAAGTGCCAACAAATGTTACTAATAGTTTTAAAAATAGGATGCGGTTGTGCTTACAGTCGGAGGTTGTGCTTACTAGTTACCGTAATTTTATTCACAGTTTAAAGTAGTACCTACGTAATATTTAAAATATTGTTAATAAGCTGGGGTTTGTAATAAGCAATTCTAACTTGTCAAAATGCCACAGGGGACCTGATAAATATTATATTTGTTAAAATCAGTTTGCATTCTGAAAAATGTGCATTTACAGACAATTAAACTTTACATCTATTCTTAATATAAAATGCAGGGCGTTTCATTTAAATTAAACAAGTTATTACTGTTTAAAACTGTTATTATTTAGACTTTTTTATTTAACCAATTTTTGGACATTCTGTACACTTTAGGAATTTTTTCGCCAGTTTGACAAGAAATGTAATCAATTAGTACACATCAGGATGAATTGGATGTAAAAAGGGATAATAAATGTTTTGTTTTTAAATTATTAACATTATTACTACATTTCCAGAAAATTCCCAATATTTAAAAAAACCGTTAGGTTTAGGTGATGTAAACCTTAATGAAACTCGATATTATTTTGATCGTAGAAACTAAAAATGAAATAACATGCAGCGCATTCTCTACAGCTCATTGCTTACTTAATGTTAATTTCGTTAGTGATTCACTAAACACCTTATCTTACCATAACATATTTATTCATTTTGACCAACTTAGAGAGAGAAATAGTATAAAAAATATTCATTATTGAAGAAAGCGTATTTACACAGCTTGTTCTATTACAAAATTAAATCATATTACAAATTGCATTAGATACTCGATAACAAACGACGGAAATGAAAGTGAAAAAGATTACACCTGGAAAGGAGTATGAATTTGTGATAATCAACAATAATATTTTATTCGTGCCAAGAAATATTTTACACATGCCAATAACAATAATAATTCACCCACATATTTGTAGAATGATAAAATAAAAGCACATGATACATACAATACTGTAATAACAAACATTTTTATCACAGTTAAAAAACAAAAAAAAATATGTGCCCTAGAATAATTTAAATAAACGCGATATTCAAAAATTCTTCCACCGAATAGAAGGCATAGAGTAGAACGCAAAGAAAACATTCTTTTAAGTCATTTTTGGAGTCCTGCTCAGTATAAGCATACATGATTGAGTCAAGAACAAACTGATGCGGAAGTGTTAAGATTTGCAAATCCAAAAATAACGCAGCACAGAAGTCTCTATTCTCATATGTGCTCAAGCACTCATTAACAAAAGGAACAATTGCATCTGAAGTTGACTCCCTTTACAAAAACCGAACTGATTTGTAAAAAGCAAGATATTATACTGTAACACCGGGTTGAGGATTGTAATTGCTTCACAGTGTTGTTACATGACTCTATTGTCCGTGGCATATATTGTCTTGAGAAAATGTGAGTGGGTGTTGATGAGGGCTTATCCAAGCTCTTCCAAACATATTCTCTTCGTTAGCTTTTTATTGTTCCACTTGGGGTTTATGGAAGTGCATTATATGCACTGATATCAGTGATATTATAAAATATTATCAGTGGCCATCGATTTGTTTTCCGTTTGCAAGTGTACATGTTCACAAGTTGGTCTAAGGTATCTACTGCAACTTTTGCCGCGTTACAGTCTAAAATTGTGTTTGGTTTCTTCTCTGGTCTATCACCTACTTTTTGATCATAATGTGAAGTGCCCAAGACAATGACATTTTTCTTTTTCTTTGGAACATAATTCACTACCACTTAATTCATGTGTGAGGTCTGCCACAACCCCCATCCCTTGTTCTTTTTTTTCTGGCTTTGTTCTTGGTTCTTTTCCAGTATACACTTGCGATTTCAGAACATATGATGTTTTAGTATCACACAAAGTCCAGATTTTCACACCATATTTCGCTGGCTTGGATAGAATGTACTGCTTGAAAGGGCAGCGCCCTCGAAATGCAACTAATTGTTCATCTAGGGTCACATTTTCAAAAGGGTTATATAATTTTGGAAGAACTTCCATTGTTCCCATATTTCTCTCATATTTCAGTTATTTTGTCTGTGCGTCTTCTTTCATTACGGGGAGATTTATCGTACAAGTGATTCACTCTTGAGATTTTACAGCAAGTTTCAAGTGACTTTTCGTTGATTTACCATTAGATTTATACACTCTAGCCAATAACAATACTGCAACATAAGCTTGAAACTTAATATTGTCCAAGTTTTGCCATTTTTTACCATAAACACGTTCTTCAGTATTTGTGTATTTTATGATCACACTATCGATGGAACTAAATATAACATTGAATGCACTTTCAACATCATTTATTATTTCTGTAGCATATCTTGTTACACCGGGAGTTTTCTTGATGACATTGGCTTTCGTTAACCTATCAGCACGTTGTTGAGGAGGATCAAGTTTCCATTTTATTCGTTCATCCTTTGAAAGAGCAGGTGGAGTTGCGACAATCGGTTCACTTCTAATGCCATCCTCATTACCGGAATCGTCAGCTTCACTTTCATCACTTGTGTGATTTTCTTCCTCAGATACACCTTCGCTATCAAAATCTTCCACAAACGCAAAAAACTCAGTGTCAGTCAAAGGTTATCGACTAGCTCTGATGATATTGATCGTACACAGTGCTATCTTCAACTAAATCGAAGTCGCTGCTATGGATGTATGTATTTATAGTTACAGCAGGAAACAAGACCAGGCTTGTCGAAACTTTGTGAATAATGTGTGAAAATATGAAAAGATGAAATAATACAAATGTAGACCAATGAACTGACGCTATTCATTTTTATCAGAATGTTTATTGTTGAAGTTATGTGTTTCGTTACATTTACGACCACTCACTCGTATAATATTCACATCAGGTCATATTGACCCGAATAGTACATTAATACTAACTACCTGTCTTAAAAAAATAAAAATAAATTATCACAAGTATTTGCCATAAAAAATAAAATCATAAAATATGTCATATATAGTCACAAAGTATGGAAATCATAAATAGATAAGTGTAAGTGATCATAATAGATAATGAACTGACACCGAAACGAATTTCATTTTGTGTCAAATAGACCCGAACAGAACAGCAGGGTTAAGCTTTTCAGCACTATTTTACCAACTTTAGAGGCAGTTTAATGTTATCCAGTGCAATGGACTTTGCACTGGATAACATTATTTCCAAATTAAGTTTTAAACTACCGTTCATCAAGAAGTTTGCTGATGTTATGTATAGTTATTGCTAAACCAAGTTCAAGTAATGGTGAAAAGATGCAGATCTTCAATAACTTTAATGAACACTTTCAGTTCACTGTTGAACTTGAACGAGAATTTCTCTTTTTACTCCTGATTCATATCTAGAAACACGTATATGATTAGAAGAATCTTTGCTTTCTACCATACCGACATTTTTCCAATGATTCCTTTCAATAGAATGTTTATTAACGTGCTTTTTAAGAAAAGGCATGCGAAGGAACTGAAGGAACTATATTTGCAAAGATTCAGTCTTATTTTTACCTGCAATTTCTTTTCCGATATACATATAATGAGCACTTGCATTTTTATCATTTTTTATTCATATCGCTGATGCTTAATATTCAAAGTATGCTTATTTTGATACCAATGCATTTTTCCCTATTTGACTGTAGAAGGTATTTGTTTATTACTCTTTATTTAAAACATGTAATTCAATAATTCTTCAAAATATATGTATTTGCCGGCAACTTTAAACCCTCTTCGAGGCCAGCGGAATCAGCGGAATACATATAAACATACAAACATACATACAAGATTACCACGTTTAATAGTATTAATTAACCAGATGCCTGGTATACCGAGCTAGCACCCGGTGTATAAGGTACTTCGAGCTTTGCTCGGACTTTCAGTATTCGTCTCAGTTTATAAAAAATAATTAATTATATTCAGCTGTCCCAAATTCGATGCTCACCATTGGTATCTTGGAAACGGTAAGAGCTGCAGACTCGGTTAAATAGAACAATATGGGGGTCTTTATCTAAGCTGCTCAGATCTTCTTGTTTTTTTTCCAAAAAAATGCATCGCCTACTAGATATCCTAAAAAACTGATGTCATTTCACATTTGAAAAAAATGACAGTTTTTAGTTTTTTCATGATTTTTCCGACGTTATTACTCTTGTACATTTAATGAAATATTTATCTTTATATCATCGTCTACGAAAGTAGGCTTCCTTTTTAATGGTTAACATGTCCAAGTTCTATGAATTGCACATGAATTTTGGACACATTTCCTTATGTTCCTATGTTCGGAAACTCAGGATGATTCTGGTTAAAAAGATTAGCAACTTCGACTTGACTTCTAGACATATCACCGTAATCAATCATCATCAAAATCTCAATTCGATATGATATGATATGATATTCGATAATGAGTTTCCGTTAAATATCGCATTGTTAATTAATCAAAAAGGTCGTTTTCAACATAGGATATAGACTGTCAACATTGACATATTACTTACTGACTCACGTCTATTTATTATTTTTTGTTTGCTTATCTAATGATGATTTTGTTTTATTGCAAAAAATACTGTGGAAAACCGAATGTGATAAACATTTTAGGTTTTTGTCAAGAAGTCAATGGAGAACATTTTGAAAATTTAATACTCTAAAGCAAACAACGAGTAGCGCTGTAGAAAAATATTTTTTGTTTCAAAACTGTTCATTTTCCCTATACTTTTGTGTTTTCATTAAATCTCTTTGAAACCACTACCTTTATCATTTAAACCCTAAGTGTTGTAGGTTGTTGAAATCAGATGATCAAGTAGAATCCAAAAATATACAGGCTGTTTCATTTAAAAAAATGACCTAACTATTACTGCTAATACCACTCTGTATATTGAAATTTTAATTCAAAAGACGTACATTTGAGAATAAAAATAGAGCTGTCCGAACATTTTCCACAATTTTCTAAAATATCGCCAAAAATAATTTTATTCCATAAGTGGTGTCCTCACTGTATAATAAGTGTACCTTAATGTACTGCTATTTAATTATACTATACATAAATGATCATTTAATTTTATTACTAAAATTAATATAGATTAAATTCCTGGTTGACCGGGCTCTGCTGGGTTTCTTAAGTACAATTAGTATTTAATTTAAAATTATTTCTATCTGCAAATTTCTATGTAATTAACTATGTAATTAATTAAGATATTATTTTCATAAACGTCCTTGGAAGAGAAGACATGTCGAGAAACTGAACTAAACAATGTTTAATGTAAAGAAGAAAATAGATTAGTAGAACTGATCACACATGAATTCACCTACATTTCTTTTTTTTTACTCCTGATGAATATTTGCTTTCTACTATACCAACATTCCCACACAGATTCCTTTCAATAAAAGCTTTATTAACGTGTTGTTTGATACTTTTTTGTTGGCAAAACATATCTTTACTAATGTACCGTATAAAATAAATACCCAACAGACCGAGTTTTACTCATCGTGCAATGTCGTTTTATTTAATTCAAAATTATTTACTTATCCAACAATTTATTATTGTGTTGTTTGACACGAAAAGTCAAACTTTATTTTACCTGCAATTTCTTTCCCGAGATGCATTGAGCTCTTTGCAATTTTATCATTGTCTTTTGTTTCACTGATGGTTAACATTTAAAGTATGTTTATTTTAATACAAATAAATTTGTGCGCACTAAAGAGTATTTATTTATTGCTCGTATTATTGTGAAACATATTGTAGACCTATCTTTCCTAATGCTGTCTATATTTAATTTAACATTATTTACCTATCCGGCCTTTCGTATTCTTTATTAACGCCTTGTTAAAGAAAAGTCATGCCAGCAAATTGAACGCAGCATTTTTTCCTGCATTTCCTTTTCGACAGTTCTGTCGGCTTTGAATTTGGGTGTACATTTGAATTTAATGGCATTGCACTCGCAGGCTAACCTCAATATTCAACTCCCGTCAACTTGACTGTTGTCAGCATATGACACCCTGACGTCAACGCGTGGCTCCTGTAGCTGGTTTAGTAGTATTAAGTAGATGAATCATAGTAATATAAAAGAAAATAATAAAAAATAGCAATTTTGTTATAAAAATATACAATCTCAATTCCAAAACACTGAAATCACACATAAGATATGTGGCACAGTATAATAAAAGGTGGGTAGATATTTATAAAGTAAGAATAGATGGTAAAAGTAATAATAGTAATCAAAATTATACAAATATACTCTTATGCTCTTAGAAGTTTCTTCACTGAATATTGTGGGAAGTTCCAGAAAAACAATACCACCATGGCGATCAAAAGTAGGTAGATCATACATCGTATCATCCTCCATTTGTAATGCTTGCAGACTAAGAACTTTAACAGTTTTAGTGGATTTCGAAACCAGGAAAAAGATGTATCTGGTCGGCTGAAAATTAAAACAAAATGTGAGTAGAAACGACCGAAATCCCACTGGTCATCAAGTATAAACAGAAAACTAATACTTTTGTACGTCACTAATATCATTCTAATACAAAGTTACTATAATGAATTAGGGCAGATGAAATGCATATTTACAGTTCTAGAAGTCTCGAAATAGGTAATTGACAAAAACGGCCTACTCAACGTATATTTGTGGTCAGGTCAGAAATAGAGACTTATTTATTTACGAAAATTGAAGACATCCTGCTGCAGTTGTGAGTTGCGGATATTTATACTTTCAGTAAAGTCTCAATATTATAAAAACCTTACACTGGACTAGCTAAAGTTGTGGGCATTATTCTAATAATTGAAATTTTTTAAAATAAAAAAATTTTCCAAAGCAAAAATTCTGTGACACTGTTCTAGAAATAAAGCCTAAAAATGATAATTACGTTATAAATGAATTCACTGTCTGTACTCTAGGCGTCAAATCGACTTGTTTACGAGGGTTTCACAAAATCTCACCAGTACGGTTTCAATAAATGAATTATATCGATTTCGCACCCCCTTTTATCTTGCTTTGAAAGATACGTTGCTGGAATGTTCTTAATGGACTAGATAGGTACAAAAAGGCCTTCAAATGTTCACTTACACTTAACAGATTTCATAAGGGGCGGAGTTTAGCTTTCTTTATTACGCTATTGACTGGGGCCGTAGTTTATAGGCGGAGTTTTAATTTCTTTGTAACACTATTGGACGTAATACAAAGTAAACACCAAATTTAAACATCAAACTTCTCTAAGATTACTGTTATGTAAGTAGATTACATAATATCTAAAATAGAACTAAAAAAATAAGTTTGAGAAAGTATACTTTCTATTACATTAAGCTACAGTCCAATTAAAATGTCTTGGTAAATGTTCTTCTGTATCGTGTTAACGAATCTGACGTATCGAATATAGATACTTTCACATACAATTCGATGTAAGTCGAGACCATTAGTTAGGGTACTTATCTATTATTTACGTGTCATCCGAATAATTACACACTATGCTATGATTTCCCAATGGAGGTTGTTTTCCGAGGGCTAATTTTTGGAGCGATTTAATAGCTGGTTACGGACAGTATATGCCTTGAGTTATGACATCTGGCTTTCTGAATATTTGCTAATATTAAATTTACACTGTAGGTTCTATAGAAAGCTACATTTAAAACAATTTTGCAAGTGTAATAAATTAGTTTTACGAAAGAGGGGATTATTAAAATTTTCACTGTACAAAATACGTGTTTTTGTACATTCCACTTTCTAAAATATGATTACTAAAAAACATGTTTAAACATGTTTTAACATCATTAAAAAACATGTTTTTAACTGCTCACACGAGCAGTTTCGATTTCCATCTGAGTTTTTGCAGAATCATATGGTTTATTTAGAGCTGGTACGAGGTTTTCCCTAATTATCCTATTCTAACGCCACCTTAATTAATAACAGGCAGAGAGTCAATACAAAAACTATTGTTACTAATTGTCAGAGTAATATTAGTTTAACTTAACAGTGCTTAAAATTGACCTAAATGATTGGTTTTAAACTTTCAAACTAAAGTCAAGTTGTAAATTTTTTAACTACTATGCAGTGTTGCCAATGTAGAACTAATAATGTAAACGTAGCAATTTTTTCCCGTATTTATTATTTCTTATATTTCTGTGTATTATTACAACAATCTATAAATAATGTAACCTTTATTTACAGATTGTTGTAATGTTAGTTAAGAATTCGATCAAAACAAGCTTTCATAGACAGCGCTAGTTCATTATCATATGAGTTCTCGCATACTTGGAAGCATATAGACATAAAGTGTGACGAACAAATGTTTGTCTTTCCTGCAAATATCGACTATTTTTTTAGTGGATGCGCTTTTTCTAATATCAGAAATAAAAGGGTGATATTTTTCCGATATTACTTGGGATATATGATATTTTGTTTGGGGATTATTGAACAGCTGAAAAATAAGAAAATTGTTCATATGAAGAAATGTTACAGTCAGATGTTGCATTTGGACATTAAAAATGTAAAATTAAAACGATGTATAAAACCTTAATTATTATGGATCTGAATAATAGTTAAGTTTTATAAATTTTTGCGATCTGTTGATCGTTTTCATACAGTTTGAACATTTGTCAGCAGATTAGATTGTACCATCGTTGACCTGCAAAGGTTGGATACCAGCTAGAGAAATAAACAGTACTTGAAGGTCAACAAAAAACAATGTGGGATATTAAATTAACATTGATATTTCCATAACAATCTTAACCGTAAGATTTCTCATAATTATGACAGTTTATTGTCAAAGTAAATAATTGCTAATGTCTAATATTTAGAACTTTATCGTGAGCCCGACCTTCAGCAGATGATTCACGATATTTTTTCTTGTTCCGAAAATGCAAAACTGAAGCTTTGAAACTTGACGTTTATACGAAATATTTAAAATAACTCATTGCATATTTTAGGATATCGTTGGTAAAAATAAAATTATACTCAGGATTTTGTAGGTAACAACTATTTTTAATCTTCTATAACTTCTGTAGTCTTCTTTTCACGAACAGTAAATAAAAATAATTTATCACCATGAATTTGTTCAATATCTACAAGTTGGGCACTGTAGAAATTAATTTTGTGATTTTTATTTAAGCTATGTGCTGGCAGACACTCTTACAGTCACTCTTATGCAAAACAACACGATTTTCAAACCTTAGGTTGCCAAAGGTTACCTAAGGTTGCCAAATAAGGTTGACAACCTTGTTTGGCAACCTTAGTTATGAATTTTGCACTGGATAATACTGGATAACACCAAAAAAAAAGTTTTTCAACCACATTTCATCAAAAAATTTGTAGATAATATGATTATAGCAGGTTCGAATGTTGATGAAACGCTGCAGATCTTCAATAGCTTTAATACACACATTCAGTTCACGGTTGAACTGGAACGAGAAGGTTTTGTCCAGTTTTTGGACACCAAAGTTTTAAGAGACAAAAATAACAAAATAATTATAGATTGGTACACTAAACACACTAATTCAGGCCGTTCCATCAATTACTATTCTAACCACTCGTTCCGACAGAAATTGAATGTTGTTAAATGCATGAGAAATAGGATTTTGAGGTTCTGCAGTGAAGAATTCATTGACGTTAACTTAGCCAAATTAAAGTCAATTCTTATTAATAACAATTTTACGGTACCGTTAAGCAATCATTTATTATTTTACAATGGTCTTGTTCATTCCAATAAACCTAAAATGACAGTGAGCATTTTTGAACCTCTAAAAGGGAACACGTGGATTTTTAAAAATTAATTAATTCAGAATTCATCTTCCAAAATAAAAAAGATTTTACCCCCATATTTATCACATACATAGTTGGGCATTACCCATTCAAAAGATAATTCGTGGTTGCCATTACCAATTTAGCAAGGGCATTAGCACTTCCGGTTATACCGGAAGTAGAATCCAACTTCCTTATTTTAAATGGAACAGTCCGCATATTATTACATTTTTAGTTTCTACGTGAAATTCTAAATACATATCACATATAATATCGTATACTTAAGTCTAACCGTTTTAGACTTATTTAAAGTTTTATGTCAAAGTTGTCGTTTACGGACAACAATTGTATTTGTTTGGAGAACAATTATATTTTTTTCTTCATACGAAGGACTTTATTATTTACTTTGGAATCTTTGTAGAAGAGGACCTACTTTAATAGTTTTTGTGTAAAATTGTTGTAATTATTAATACGGTGTGTTCTAAAAAAAAACGGAATTGAAAAAACTCCTAATAGTTAAACGTTGTTGTAGGCTTTCGCGGCCGGTGTTCAATCTTCTTGGCTTTCTGGTGGTCGCCGCGTCGGTGAAGGAACTCTCCGTTGACGTTTCGCCGTTAGTTCTGAAGATGCCGTCTGCAACGAACGGCGAAACGTCAACGGAGAGTTTCTTCAGCGACGCGGCAACCACCGGAAAGCCAAGAAGATTGAACACCGGCCGCGAAAGCCTACAACAACGATTATAATGTTTATTCTCTAAAATCGGGGTAAACTAAATCAACAACAGGATGAATAAAAATATCTTTGTTATAAGTGATTCTCAGTTGAAAAGTTTTTGTCTAGTTAAAACCACTCTCCCGTATTGTCTTACATTTTACGACTTGTGGTCTAAAAAGTTTCCTTCCATTCCTTTTATCGTGAGCGTAGGTAATATAACTACTATGTTTAAGAAATAAACACAAAAGAAATTTAATTAATAAACAAAGCAAACGGAAAAGTTTGCTTAGTTTATTAATTAAATTTCTTTTCATTGTTAAAGTTCCATATTTAAATTGATAACAATTTTCTGGGTTCTCTTTTGTGCAAGGACCAACTTTTTCAAAGTGCATTGATTATTAAATAAATATTTTCACTAAAACTCAACTTTTGATGGAAAAAATAAAAATAAAGATGGTTATACGTAAAGCTAGGTTTATGCAGTAATACTAACACTATATATATACAGTGATCAGTTCTATTCCACCAGAAATTTCTAGTGAAAAATTGCACCAATTACAAGAGAAATTTATCTCCTCCACAACCAACTTTTGGACTAAGATAAGATTGGTTAAATTGCAATATTTTGGTGTGAGGAATATTTGGTGTGAAGAAAACAGTTGCTCTGTGACCCTTAAGGTTCACCGTATTATAAGTACAAATTTTTTCTTACCCAAGACTTAATTTCCACTCCGGCATGTAAGAGCATCACAAACATGCATGCAGTCGTCAGAACTGTTCCAAATTCGAACAACCCAATGTTCGTATCGTTGTAGACAAAGAAACAGATAAAGAACACCGCTGTACTTTGGTAGATAGCATCGCCGAGCGTCAGCCAAAAGGAGTGGGATTTGTACGCTTGGCTCAGTCTGCCCCTTCGATACAAATAAGATTCGGACATCAGAAGATCCTCAGGAGCGTTTTGGTCGTAGACGCCTAATTTAATAAACACGTACGAACTGAGTCTTTTAGTTCATTTAAAAATTTCGAGCAACTCACCTATAGCGAGCGGTGGTAATGAGGTAAACAACAAGTTGTATAGCATGAGGTACATTTGGTCGATCATTATGGCCCCCGAAAACCCGCAGAACAATTGAAACCAAAATATCAAAAACACAAAAGCCTGAAAAAAAATCTTTTTTAACGTTCTGTTAACAATGAATTTTAGACCAAATGCACTTACAGCGTTCTTATAAAAGAAATACAGTACCATATTCGCCAATCTATCGTAGCACCAGTGTCCGTGAACCAGCAAAAACCTCTCCAAGAACTTAAACCTGGGCAAAGCGAAATCCGACGCCATCACAGCCTGCATCCCCTCCTGTCCGGAAATTCCGATCCCCACGTCCGCCGTCTGTATCATCGACACGTCGTTGGCCCCGTCTCCGATGGCCAACGTCCGCATCTTCAGCTCCTCCTTCACCACCTTCACTATGTAAGCCTTTTGCAGCGGAGTAGCGCGACAACACAGCACCGACGAGCAGTACGTCGACAGTTTCAGGAACGGCGCGGTCAGGTTCGAGCGGCGGTCCAGGATGAACGTGAGGGTCTTGCCGTCGACGACGAGAGCGCGTGCCTGCCCCTTCATGCTGCGGCGGCTCCGGACCGAGACCTCCGAGTAGTGCGGGTCGGCGTCGCGACCCTGCTCGCGTTCTATCTGCGAGAGGAACACTTGGATCGAGCTCTCGGCGGCGTCCTTCGACCTCGCCATTATCTTCAGCACCTCCATTGTCGGCGAGAACAGTTTGGCAGAGTAGGCTATGTTGATGGCCGTTTCGGGCTTGTCGCCCGTTAGAACCCAGATTACGATACCAGCGGATATCAGATTGCTTAGGGTTTCTGGTACACCTTAAATAAATATTTTTTAATTGTACTTCACATTAATTCGCTAAAATTTATTTATTTATCAATCAATGATTTAAACTAGCGTTTCTCAACTGATTTCGAATCACGGACCACTAAAAAATTATTCTTTTGCGGCCCACATTAAGATTGGGGGATAGGTACACGTTTTTATAATAAACTAATTTTAGTTAATCAATGTTTTAAAAATTATATTATGTGTATACATATACTTAAGGTGTGAAGTAAAAAAAAGAGATTTCAAGAAAATTAACAAAAGATTTAAAGATTTTTGTTCATTTTTTCATTAATAATTTGTCAATTCTTGGATATATATTTGTTACAGCTAATCGCAAGGCTGTTGTTACAAATAAACGATTTCTATCTATAGATTTTATGTATGTCATGGCCGAAAATGTGGATACACATAGGGGTATGTCGTTAAAAACAGCAACAACAATCTTACGGCCTTTTCATACAATTCTGGGTATTCCTTTTTAAGTTTAATCTAAAACTGAGTTAAACTTACAGAATTATATGTATGCCGGAATGATGCATCGCAGCTAAAATCTATTAATTTTTCGTCTTCTAAATCAGTTACATTATTTTCTTGTTCGACAAATGGATTTAAAATCCATATATTTCCTTTCAGCTGTGATCTTCTTACTGGGGATAATACGAATCAAATGGACCAGAGTCCTGCTAAATGCTCGACTATGATATGTTTCAATTCATTGGTATTTACATCAACTTCCTTTGAAAATTCTGAGAATGAATGAAACATATCATAATTATTGTTTTCCACACGCTTGCGCCATTTTTGGCTTTTTTTGAATGCTTCAATTTTGTTTCACAAATAAAAATAATTATTATTTCCTTGCAGAGTTAAATTTAATTCGTTGATTAACGAAAATATGTCTGACAAGTAGCCAATTTGGCAATACACTCATGATCAACGTTATGAACTGTTAGAAAACTTGTTCCTTTAGCTTTCTTTCGATGTAAAACCAATTAGAATAAGTCAATTTGTTTAAAAGTTATGCTAGGGGGAGACGTGATAGTACAATTTTGATACCTATTGATGAT
>JAWQRJ010001464.1:0-15813 GCA_033557515.1 Diorygopyx duplodentatus | reverse complement strand
AAACATAACATAATATTAAAAAGTAATACTTATTTTCGTTTTGCAAAGAACGCACTAAATATAACAAAAATTGGGACTTAATAAGTAAAGTTAAGTTTTTAAAGATTAGTCTTAAGAAAAGCTTCGACAAGAACGCAAGATAGAAAAACTGTCACCAATGTTATCTGATACACGAAGATAAACAGTATTACAGCGCAATCTAATATCAAATAGAAGAATCAGTGGCCTTGTTTATTGTAATAAACCTAAAAACTTTTAATGTGGGACACTATGGGGGACAGTTTTTAATGTGGGACAAACAATTCAAATGTGGGCAGTCCCACCTAATGTGGGACGTCTGGTCACATTAACTATGGAGGAAGTTCGAGTATTATGAAATACCATTTACATTTTGATTTGTAAGCCAACATAAAAAATTTGAGATATATTAAAAGTTAGTAAAGTACAAACTTTGACTATTTCTTAACACATTTTGAATGCATTTAAAGTGGAAAAAAACATCAATATTTAGATTTTAAAAAAGAATTACACTTTTCGGGTAATATGAACCAGTCAGTCAATATGGAATATGGTTATAAGGGATATTAAAATTACAAGAAAACCCATGATTTACAAGAATACCAAGATTATTGAGTAAACAGTACATCACCTACAAATCATCAGAGTCGGTGAAAAATTGTTTTAATTTTTACAAAAATCACAAATGTAGTCACACATAAGGCAAGTAAATTTTATGCACTTTATCCACTTCCCCCCTCTTCCATCCTCTGAATATTTTCCATTGGAAAACAGGCACACTGCGTCTTCCTCATCTGGTGTACAACCTGGTAAAAATCGTCCATCTCAGATAATACGTCGGAGCGGAATGATTGTTCATCTTCACTAGACTCATCTTCAAACAGTTGTCTAGAGTGCTTAGGTCTATTACCAATCTTCATATTCTTATTTGGGACACATTTTTCAACTTTTGACAATTTTGTCTTAACTACCATTGCACTTTTCTTATCTTAATCCTCATTCTTGCTTTTTCCATCCTTCGTGACTTTGCCATACTTCTTAGCTACCAGATCTACTTCTATTGAGTTTTATATGGGGATTTAAGTTACAATGTTTGGTGTTCCGGGTTTCCTTCCCCTATTTGATTTCTGTTTTTTTTTTGCGGAGGCACCGATATCTCGAAGGGCAAGACAAATTTTGCGCAGCTTGCAACTGCTTCAGGTGGAACATGGGGATTCGTAGTAAGAGCTTTAAACTTAGAGTTACTTTTTTTCTGAGATGCTTCTTCCACTTTGCTGTTGCCAGTAGTCTTTGTTTTTACCAGTCATCTACTATCATTGCCAGCTCCGCTTGCATCATGATCCATCAGGGAGGAAGAACTACAGGGCACTGGTCACTGGTTCATGTTTTCTTTCTTGGGAAAATAATTAATGGAGGTACGAAGTGACCAGCAGAACCAATACAGATAATAATTGTTACCAACGATCCCCTTTCAGCCGATGTCAAGGAGCCTATTTGTTTTTTCCCCTTAAGACTAACCACATGAGGAATTTTGCTTTGAACAACCGACAACCTGGTCTCTTCGACATTGTAGACACGGTTTGGCGGATATTTATGTTTGGTAAAAAGCTCCGACAGCATATTAAATAAACTGAGGTGTAGTGGTGATTGATACTTTGATGATATAGAAGAACTGAAATTTTAATAAAGAAAGTAAGAAAATAACCAGACATTTAAGTTTATTGGACACATGCATAGACAATACTGCATAAACTAACGTACGGATAACCTTTCAAAATAATGCACCTCCCGTGAAATTTTTAAAACATAACATCTTCCTAACCTTGCCCTTGCGTTGCGTCTGGCGATACCCCATTGAAGGAAATGTTAGTCTTTATGGCTGTGGCTACTATATCAATGTTTAATTGTATATTTTCTGAGGGAACGCGGAGGTGTTCCCTCATTTTAACGGAGCATTATAAGCTAGTTATCTATCGTACACACACTGGGTTTGAACGATGTCGATGCCTTTTTGTGATAAGACTGCTGTTTCGTCAGGTGACTTTTGGATAATAAGTATATCTGTCTTAACGTTATTGTTTACCGTATTATCTTTTTATAATACTTTTAGAAGTATAGTTCAATGCGTTTGCAATAAATAACGATTATTTAAGCTTGCAGATGTGTACTGCGTACGTTGATTTTTGGACTTAGTATTTATTACTTCTCGCTGTTCGTATTTTCTCTGTCTGTGGATCCTGTAATGCATAATCAAAGTGTACGAAAAATTTATATATTTTGTAAAATAATGTTTATTCCGTGCATAGACAATTCGAAATTTGCGAAAATTTCCTTGTCGAGTGCCTCTTTGCATAGTCAATTTTTTTACTACTTAGATAATCAAATACACCTGTTGTGAAATCACATTGTTTAATACCAAATCTAAAATATGAAAATAATGATTTTAATGTGGTATGGATATTTTTCGTATTGTACTAAATAATTATAGGAAATCGGTAGGTACTTACTAATATATTTGGAGATACGGCGATTATCTGTGAGAAGAAGAAGGGGACGCAATTTTTTTTTATCATTTTCCCGTTTTCTTTAGTATTTATTGAAAATATGCTTCCAAATGTTTTAAACTGCAGCTTTCAGTAAGCTAATACTTATATAGTCATTATATATAATATTGTATTCACTTATTAAGTTTCTTTTTGTATCGTATCGTTAGCTCTTATTTTCTTAACACTTTTTAATGTTTAATTTTTGTATTACTAGTCAGTCACATTTTTTTAATTGATTCTTTTATTCCATTGTAGAAGAGTACAGTGCCTAAATCTAAATAAAAGATCACTAATGTATATAAGAAGTTGTACATATGTAAAGACTTAATCAAATAAATCATGTTAAATATTGTTGTAGTTTTTAACTCTGTGTAAATCCTGCGAGTAACATCGTTTATTTATTTCATCTTCGCATTCTGGAAACAGCAGTTTTATAGGTAAGTATTTCAACAAATCATATGTTCAACTATATTTTAATTTTTGTTAAGTTTATAGTACCTGGCAGATGTTAAATCAAAAAGGTTTAAAATTTTAAACTTTAGCGCGTATTTCTAGAAATTGGGGCTCCTGTAAAAAGATTCCTTCTTTTTGACTACCTATCGAACTTAAATTTAAGTTTAAAATTTATAGCCATGGATAGTTTATTAAATACGCCGTAACAAAATGTTTGAGAAGGTCATTTATTTTTCCTTAGTCACAAGATGATCACAAGTCACCGGTTGTGTCACAAGTATCGCAGGTTGCTGCGGTTTCCGATCCCCGAAAACAATAGATAGTTAATTTTTTAAAGTTAAAAAAACCATTTCAGCCTGTTTAGTATTGTCTACATTACACTATAAAAATTAAGAATGCATTACGCAACAAGGACCTATGGACTTGCACAACACAAAAAACTAACCTCCAATTTAAGATAGCACATTTACTTTAAATAAGTGGTGCACTTAATTACACTACAAATACTTATAAGGTAAACGTAAAGTACCCAAGCTAAAAAGTAAAATGGTAGTGTTACAAAATATGTCGAAATTATCAAATTTACTGCAAATTGGTTTGAGAAAAATGTCTTCGAGTAAAAGACCTGTTCAAGAAGTTCAAATTCCCCTACCGGCTGGCTGCATTGCTGGAAAATGGTGGGGCCCTCAAGGCAAAAGACCAATAGTAACTTATCATGGATGGCAGGTGAATATTTGAACATTATGTAATTGAAATCGTGCTTCGATTGTAATTGCTTATACATGTGCCCCTGAATTCGACGAATAATGTTTAACCACAGCTTATTTGGGCCAAAATAAGCCGATTTAATACAACTTATCTGTGTTTAAAAATGCCCCCTAAAAAGTTACAACCCCTTCAAATTTTTGAAAATTTGTTTTCGTAAACGAGTGTAATTTTTAGGTAATAATTGTAAGCTTTGAAGGGCAGGGGGTAAATCGGGGGTTGTCACCCCCTATAACTTTTATACTACCAAAGCTATAATTACTTGCGTACTTTCATCTTGTACATCATTGTAATGTTGATGTTATGGAAGCAATAGCATTGTTGCCAGTCATACATTTGTTTATGCATATGTGGCACTGCTCAAAATAAGTCTGTTTATGACTGATTGGAGTAAATCCAATTACCATTCAAATCCTGATTATCACTCTTCAAGTAAGCCACTACTGTAAATATTTTCTATTTTATCGAGAATGGCATCACAGTAAATTAAGGAAGTTCGGGTATTATGGAATATCATTTGTGTCATAAAAAATTTGAGATATATTAAAAGTTAGTAAAGTACAAACTTTGACTATTTCTTAACACATTTTTAATGCGTTTAAAGTGGAAGAAAAAAAAACATATTTAAATTTTAAAAAAGAATTACACTTTTCGGGTAATATGAACCAGTCGGGTAATATGAAATATGGTTATCGGGGATATTATAATTGCAAGAAAATCCATGATTTACAAGAATAACCAAGATTATTTAATGAGTAAACAGTACATCACCTACAAATAATCAGATTCTTTGAAAAATTGTTTTAATTTTTACAAAAATCGGTTTTTTTGGTCCCACCACAGTCCACATGCCCACTTCGCACACATCAGACATTTTATCCACTTCTCCCCTCTTCCATCCTCTGAATATTTTCCATTGCAAAACACGTACGCTGAAAACGTCCATCTCAGATGATACGTCGGAGTGGAATGATTGTTCATCTTCACTAGACTCGTCTTGAAACAGTTGTCTAGAGTGCTTAGATCTACTACCAAGCTTCATCTTCTTATGAGACACGTTTTTCAACTTTTCACAATTTTGTCTTAACTACCGTTGCACTTTTCTTATCTTGATCCTCATTCTTGCTTTTTCCAACCTTCTTGACTTTGCCATCCTTCTTAGCTGCCAGATCTAGCTCTAATTGAGTTTTATACAGGAATACTGTTAAAATGTTTGATGTTGTGGGTTTCCTTCCCCAATTTGATTTCTGCTTTTTTTTGGCAGAGGCGGCAATAACTCGAAGGGCTTTAAACTTAGAGTTACTTTTTTTCTGAGATGATTCTTCCACTTTGCTGTTGCCAGTAGTTTTCTGTTTTTTGTGCATCATGTTTCATCTTCTTCTTGACTAGGAATACAGTTGTCTGCAAGAGTAGCATTTTCAGCCTGTACAGGGTGAAGTGAAGCAGCAATAAAATCATCCTCGGAGAAAACATTTCTGTTGACAGGGTAAATCTTAGTAACTTTAAAACCATTCACTGCAATGTCACCCCTCTGCACCTTTAAAATTTCAAATACGCATTACCAAACAGTTCCATTATGTCATAAATACCCAACGGACGAGAGCTGTGCCTTAAGAACGTTCTCCCTTCTTGAGTGTAGAGTGGCTGAAAAAAATCAGAAATTTGTTTTTGTTTCTTGCAGAGGAGAACACTTTTTCTTAATTCTTGATTGCACTTTTCTTAGCATCAGTTTTTCAGTCAACTGTGTGTCGCCATTTTGCTCCTGTAAATACTGTAGCAGTCTGTCGACGTGTGCAATGCTGTTTTATGTGTCATGTGCACCTGCGCGTCGGGCTCGTCTTCTTCACTTTCATTTTGCTCCTCGTTTATTCCCCTTGCTTTGTTTGCGATTACTTCATCTGTCAAGTGCTCGAATCCCGGCTCATTAGTGTCACAGTTCAGCCATTATGTAACGTTCTTTTCATCAACATTCTCACCGCCCTGGAACTGACTTCACAAGTCAACCAGTGTAGTGGCAGGCACGTCTTCATTGTTTTCTTGATAAGGGTTTTGGTTGTCATTTGTTTCGACATTCGGCAATAGTTTTTTCCACAACTTCACAAGAGTTGAAGATTTGATTGAATCTCATGCAACCGCAATGTCATAGATGCTGTCCAAAATTTTGTAACTTTGTTAAATCATACCCTTCCTGGATTTTTGACATTAACAGCTTCGTTCTGTAGGTTCTTTTTATGGTTGCGATAACTCGTTTTTTATTTTAGAAATCATTTCCAGTTTTTGAGTAATCGTTGCGACAACCTTCTTTCAGCCGTTTTTCAGCCATTATTAACGATAACAAAAACACTAAGCCAGGCACTGACAAAGAAACGTACAACACTACTGGTCACTAAGCAAATTACCTGTCAACTAAGATGGATAATTTAATTGAGTTAATTCTCCGTTATTTTGTCTGGGACGACCGTGGATAAACCGCAACGTGGATCATCCGCTCATGGATGATCGGGAGTTTACTGTAGTTTATAATGAGTAGATAACTTTACAAACCAAAATTTACTCAGTCAGCTCTTCCAACTGTCCCATTCGTTTTAAATCGCAGTGTACTATCATTGCGACTTCTGTATCAAATAAAATTTAATTTTTTTTATAAACCTTCCATAGTATCAAAATTTTAAACATAAATTTTACAATACAATGATGTATACAACAAAGATGGTCTACAAAATGATGTATGCAAGTAATTATAGCTTTGAGAACAGTAATATCGTATTGATTCCAATAATTTTATACATTTGTATTAATTTATATTACGAATATATCATTTAAAAATTTAAAATGTGTTAAACTTATAATGTGGTTATATCCTGTATGCAATTAAAAACAATATCCATGTGTTAATTACGTAAAACTACATAACAGTCCACATAGTTTAGTGTGTTTGTGCCATAGGTTTTTTAGAAACTGTAAGTAGACAACTACAAAAACCTTACAGAAAAACAATATTGCAGTTCTCTAAAACATGGAGACACCAGTCCATTTCTAGTGACTTCCCTTATGAAACAATACCCGTCCAGACAAAAAGTACAAACTATTATTATTATTATTACTCTATCACCATTCTGCTATCATAAATCTCTAAATACTCAGAGATTAAATTAATTTATTCCTATGTTTCTAACTCGACTTGTTATTGAAATTTTTTTAAATGAAAAGAATTGGCCCGACCGCATACGCGGTACAAACGGGTACGTAGGATCGGGTCGGTCAGTGAGTGTGTGGGCGATGTGGCCGTTAACGGCACACATCAAGTTAATGACGAATTTTCAGGTGTTGTGGAGGAAAATCCTATATCTCTATTGAGGTTATTAGGGTGTTGATGGATTTCTACTGCTTCTAGGATTTTTCTAGGATGATAGTGGGATTTGTGACCTAGGATTTTGGTTTGGTTAACACTTTCACGTCCGGTGACACCAACGTGGTGCCCAATGGCAGTCGGTCGTTATTTGCCGATGACACCAACGCGGTGCCATTTGCAAGCCGTTCGTTATTTGCCGGTGACATCAACGTGGTGCTATTGGCAAGTCATTTGCAAAGCTTTTCAGAGCATCAGTTGCTTAAATGTTTTCAGAGCGCCACACTGCAGTTCGGTATATAATATTAGTAACATTGTGAAAATATTCCCTGATAATGGATTACGAAGGAGAGAATACTTTAGAAGATAATTATGCTGATGTTCTCTCTGATGTTCCTGACGATTTCGAGGATTGTTATTTAGAAGAGACAAGTGAAAGTGATGCAGAATCTGTAAATTCAGATATTATTACTGCAGTACGAAGAAGACGACGGATCATGCACTTAGCGAGTGATTCTGAAGAAAGCGACGAAGAAACGGATTTAGTTTGGACAGAATTTGATGAAACTGTGAATAATGAAGCTTTTAGAGGCACTCAGGGTCCTACTGTGTTTCCAAAAAATAAAAGTAAGGTAGATGAATTTGCAGATTTGTTTATTGGAAACGATTTATTTGAATTTATTGCCACGGAAACAAACAGATACCACACACAGAATTGTGGTAAGTATAAAGCGCCAAAAAAAAGTGCCAAATGGTTCGATGTAATGGTAGCAGAGCTTAAAAAGTGGTTTGCACTAATAATTATAATGGTACTTGTAAAAAAAACGACGATTGCTGGTCCACAAATCCACTGATAGAGACTCCAATATTTTCCAAAACAATGAGCCGTAATAGATTCAGACAAATATTGACATTCGTGCATTTTGCAAACAATGCTAACCGACTCTTCAAAGTTCAATACCTAATAGACTATTTCTCCAAAAAGTTTGAAGAAAATTTCAATCTTCCGCAAAACATTTATTGATGAAGCTGTGATACCGTGGCGCGGAAGGCTTAGCTTTAAAACTTATAATCCATCAAAAATAACAAAATATGATATCCTTATCCGAATGCTATGCGATTCTGCTAGTGGATATATTTCGAGTTTCAAACTTTATTCTGGCGTTGAACAAACTTTAAACATCTCTACATGGATAATCTGTACAATAGTGTTGCCCTCGCAAAAGAACGACTTTTGAAACAAATCCGAGTGTTTGGAACAATAGGGCTTCACCGAGGACTACCAGCTTCTTTAAAAAATGCAAATTGAAAAGATCGGAATCTTTGTTTAAACGACAAGGAAAAATACTTTTGCAGTTGTGGCAAACCATGAAAGACAGAGTTGTACGAATGATTTCTACAATTCACAATGCCGAAATTGTTGATACTGGAAAGATTTGTAGACAAACTGGTCGACCGATTCAAAAACACGGATGTATTCTTGATTATAATCAGCATATGAAAGGAGTGGATCGGGCTGATCAGTATCTTAGCTATTACCCCATATACAGAAAGACAATAAAGTGGTCTATATTAGTATATAAAGTTACACTATATCTTTTCAGCTGCAGGTTTTTTTGTAATTTTAGTATATTACAAAAAATGTATATATTTGTAATATTATATATTTTGTAATTTAGCATTGCGGGCCGTACTTGCTGTCCTCACGGGCCGCATTTGGCCCGCGGGCCTTAGTTTGGAGACCGCTGGTCTAAGCGATACTTTGTTGTCCCATATATTAGTTTGACTTCAAGCCATCAAATCACAATACCATAAGTAGGGTCTCACATTCTATTACTACTCTGTTAGTATACTTAACTGAATTTATATACCGAGTGTCAAAAGTTTTTTTTATGATTTGTAAGAAAAAGATCTAACAAACCCTCATCTTTAAACATAAGTACCTTAAAATATTTTAAAATTTATTTGCCTGCCCTGCACATGAAGCGATAAAAAGAGAAGCACAGTTTCAAGAATAATAAAACCTCTAATAGATAAGAATAAATAGAGAAGATTAATAGAAAAGAATATGTCATATGCGTAGGCCAGTAAGTGTCCTTTACCCTTCCCACCACGATCTGTTCTGCTGCCAATCTTTCTTCTAAATCCCCTATATATGCCGCAAACAGGCTACAGCTCAAAAGGTACCCCTGTCTTAATCCCTTCGTGGTCCAAAACGGCTTATTCCACTCGTTCCTCAACATGATCTTACACTACGATTGCTCATATATCTCCTCCAGTCGTTCTATCCTCCCACAGGTTTTCTCTGTTCCCTGCGTCAAATGCTGCTTTCAGATCTACAAACAATGCATACAATTATCCTTCTTTTCTTCCCAGTTCTTTGTCCGCTAGATATTTCAACATGTGTACACATTATCTTCGTACCCACGTCTTACGTGGGAACCTCTCCTCCAGTCCATGTAGATCTTGTACGCTGTACTCAGCAAACTAATTCTTCTGTAGCTTTCTATCTTTTCCCTATCTCATTTTTTATGTATGGGACAAATCACTCCTGTTCTCCACTATTTTGGAAAACCTTCACCTGTTCAAACACTTATTATTTCCGCCAGTCTGCCTTTCACTTCCTCTGCTCCGTAGATCCAAGCTTGGTCCTAAATCACTATACTGATTCTATAGTGATATTATATTTCTGAAATATAGAATCACTATTTATTGCTTTAAATTTTTTTGCTTTGCTAAAATTTATTGCTTTTCAAATTTTTAAAGCAAAATATTCGCTATGCTGAAGTACAATTTTATGTCTAGGACAATTCAGGAAGTTTTGACTGCCTCATACCTCAACTACCAGAAGATATCCCAATATTAGCGTTAGATTCACCAGGTCATGGTTTTTCGTATAGACTACCACCGGGAATGGCATATCATAATGTAGACGCAGTCATCCTTACTAAGCAATTGAAAACTTTGTTCGGCTGGGATAAAATCACTTTGATGGGTCATTCATTAGGAGCAATAGTTTCATATACTTATGGGTATCTATTTCCGAATGACATCGATTTCATGATATGCATAGACGGGCTGCACCCTTTGATAAATCCTAGGAAAATGGATAGAATTTCACTAAGCATCGAGGAGCAGATAAAATACGACACTCTGAATAATTCCAAAGAGGAACCTCCGAGTTATACCATGAAAGAAATGGAACAGAAGATGCACGAGGCCACACACAAATCGATAGACATTGAGACGGCAAAGCACATTCTGTATAGAAACATAGCACCGTCGCAGAAAAATCCGGGAAAATTTTATTTTAATAGAGACGCACGTCTAAAAGTGGGGCCACTGCACAGTCCCGATACTAGTGAATTACTGCGAGTTGCTGGAAAAGTTACCTTTCCATTACACCTTACAAAAGCGGAGAAAAGTCCTTTCTTCGGAAATAAATCAATATTTAAAGACATATATGAAGTGTTGAAAAAATCTAGTAAGGACTTTGAATTTCATAACGTGCCTGGAGAACATCACGGCCATCTTAATACACCAGAATGTGTGTCAACGTTAATTACTAACTTTATTCGTAAACATGACGTTCATGATCGTTGCACAGGTGGTTTAAAATCGGAAATCAAAGTGGATGAAAATATATATCCCATGTATAAGTACAAGAAAGATATTTTTGGTGAATTGTAACTAATTTCATACTCTTATTGATATATAGTTTTTGCATATTTTTATTTATTATACTGATATTATATTCATATTATAATTATTTTCATTAAAGTGTATTTATTTTGTAGTTTTCATATTTATTTATGATAAAGAGTCTATTTTAAATAAAACTTGCACTTCTTAATCATTTGAAATATTATTATTATTTTTTAGCATATAGTAGGTGTTTTAGGAAAGAATTTTAGAACATACGGACATTACACAGGATATCCTATATTTACCTATATTAGTAATTAATAATCTTCACTTCCTCTTCTTTTGGCCACATTTTATATAAATATTTTATTGTGTCACAATTAAATTGTTTACTAAAATGTTGTTCCTACATATGAAAATTATGTTGTTTTTTGTAAACCTGACGAAGAATTCATCTCTTGATTGGTTTTAATTTCAAATTGAGAGAATCTGTAAGTAGGTAAGTATATGAAATATTTAATAGGTATCACGATTTATTATTCTCACACTATTAGCTTTAGAATGCGAAACTCTTTAATTCAATTTTAAACCGTCGTTTAGCAAAGTTTTATTATTAAAAATATGTTTGAAACATTTCGTATTTCCCAAAATGCGATAGAATCTGCAAGGACTACTTATTTTTCTGAAGATGTGAAGATAATATTATTTAATGTGGAACGCCAAACAATATCGTTTGCGGCGTTGCAAATCAATTAAATTTAAAACTACTGTAGAGCACGAAAGCATACAAACGGCATAAATGAGAATTTATAAAATAGACTTTCAATTATTTGGTAATTTTTTTAAAAAATGCAAAGCAACAAATCAAAGTCAGGCATTTAAATTGGTAGTTTGGGGATTTAGGTGTTTGTTTGTGCAGGGGATCAGAGGTTATGGAGTTGGTACCCATGTCCACTTGGCTTAGTCTAGAGGGCGCTCAAGTCGAGAACCCACGCAAATGTAAATACAAAGTTTTGAATAGTTTTCGTAATTTTCGGCAACCAAAAAATACTCAACATGGATAGCAGTTCGCGACAAGACATTGAAATCGAGAAGGAATTAAGTAAATTCGGCATTTCAGCTACCGAGGAAGACATAAAATTGGAGATACAACAAGCCAAAGTAAAATGTAGGATACCTACCAATTTCCTGTAAAATGGTTCTAAGTTTGGGTGTTGTTTATTTTATAGATTATAAAGCTGAATATGAGTCACTTGTAAAAGAAACCTCTCAGCTTGAGAAACAAATCCAAGAGGAAGAAGAGAAGTCGAAGAAAATGGACACCAAAATTCCGGAATTAAAACAGAGTAAAGAGAGGTATGTTCTTCGAAGTATAATTGCTGGGTATTATACGTTTACTTTACTTGTAGTTTAATGTGCTCGATCACCATTGGATCGAAGGTGATTACGCAGTTAATCCAACGGCGCAATGATGTACGTCGAGACGCAGCTAATTGGGAGACTAAAATTAATGAAAAGCAAGGGTTGTTGCGAAAAATTCTAGAGGAGGAGAGGAAACAGAAGGAGAACGGAAATGAATTATACAAGCAGGTGCAAAAAAAAAGGAACACATTTCGTTTGATGAAAATTGAATATGCACTTCTGTTAAAAAAACGTGACGAACAAGAGAAACAGATAAAAATGAGGTTGGAAATGAATCGACAACTGTTTAACAAAGGAATTGTCAAATTTGTTCAGGCAGTAAGAAAACATAATCGAATGATTGAGGTGAATAAAGAAATTGAGGAAACTAAAGCTCTTCTTCATGCAATGGTTCTGAACGTAAATAAACCCCCTCAAAGAAAACTACCAACATTCCAGGTATGTCCTTATTATAATTATACTTACAAAGTGTAGGGAAAGCATACAAGATTTCCATTAATGATTGATAGCCATGTGTAGACTCCTAAAAGTTTCCAATTGCTTAGAAAATGAGATTGGCAAAGTTTCAGCTCAATTGGAAAAAGTTAACCCGTGCCTCATCGAGGTTGAAGTCTTGAAAATATGTGATTTTTTGGCAAAAAATTGCAGTTTTTCCTACATAAAGTGGAAACTATATGGCTTAGAAACCTGATTTATGTCCCATTTCATAGAAAATGTTGTTGCCTTGAACTTTTACTATCATCAATTTTTTGCTAAAATTTACATTTAATGTTATTTAGCATTTTTGAGGTGAGCTCATGATCCGTATCCTCAAAATCAGACTAGTAAGTAGAAAATGGCAACAGAAACAATTTAATTACATTTGACCATTTTTTTGTCTTTTTGTATTATTTGCATTAAAAGATATAAAGACGAACAATTTTTTGTAACTTTATAAATATTTTTACTAATCATAGTTAATTAATAGGTATCTAGTTCTATCCATTTCTGATAGAGACGCGGTTTGAATAATATCAGCTACTGCAGAGGCATTAGATCATGACCCACAGAATTTAATTGTTAGTAGAAGCATAATACAACTCCGCAGACAGCTACTTTGTAAACAAAGGACTGAGTTTATCAAAAACAGATTCAAAAATTCCGACTTATAGGGAGCTGTTGTGCACTGGGATGGAAAACTGCTTCCATGTATTTTGAATAAAGAAAATGTAGAGAGGGTAGCGGTTTTGATTAGTTGAGGTTACGAGGAACAGTTGATAGGCGTTCCTCATCTTGAAAATAGTATGGGAAAATCCAGGCAATGTGTTTTGATACCACTGCAGTGTGTTTGCCGCCTCAGGGAAACCTTTGTTTTGCTACAGCAATTATTAGAGCAAAATCTTCTGTATTTACCATGTCGCCACCATATTTTAGAAGTTATTCTAAAAGCAGTTTTTGATTGTAAATTGGGCACAACCACTGGCCCGATGTTCTGACTGTGGTCTAAGCTGGATAAGACAAAATACAAAAACGGTATTATGGTATTGATAAAAATATTAGATATAGAATACGTAATTCAGACCAAATTTCAAGTTTTCTTGTCGAACAATTAAAAGACCAACAGCCCAGGGATAATTATAAAGAAAATGCTGCAAAATACATTTTTTTCAGAGTACCTGGTGCTATTCATCATGCCAGATTGATGGCAAAAGCCATTTATTCTCTTAAAATATATCTTTTCAGGGATTTATTTTCATTAACAGATTGAGAAAAAAAAGGTATTAGAGATATTTGTTTATTTATAATCAATATTTATGTAAAAGCGTGGTTCTATGCCCCAAAACCACTTTAGCCCCCAACCAAGACCTACAATTATTAAAATCATTTGTTGACTACAGAAACATTGATAAAGAGATTATAGACAAGGCACTCTCTAAAATGGTAAAACATCTTTGGTATCTTAACTCGAAGCAAGTTGCATTTTCATTTTTCGATGATACTTTGGAAAAAAATGTCAAAATAAGCATAGCTGTAAAATTAATGTTGTTTGAAGAAGAAGAAGATGATGCTAATGATGATGTAAGAGCAACAATAGCTCTCAAGAAGCTCAAAGAAGTGGATCATTTATTCGACAAAGAAGTCGATTTTTTTTGTTTCTCCTGAAACTATGTATATATTTTGAGATTTGAAATTAATATAAAATTTTTAAATACTGATCTCGATGTATGGTGTGAAAATGAACATTATTTGAAAGCAAAAAAAATAGTGGACGGTATTAAGGTTGTCAACGACAGGTGAAAGGGGAATAAAATTAATCCAAAACTTCAACTCCTGTTTAAAGAAAGACGAAGAACAACGGCAGTTTCTGTTCAAGTTGTATCTGAGTGTAGAATTTTTTTTCCTGACTCTTCAAAAGCCACCTTATCTAGGGCATTACCATCTTCATGTGATAATTGTAAATAATAAAAATTTCTTTTCTTTATCATGTTTCCTTTTTTATAACGCAACTTCAATAATAAAACGCAATTGAACATTATATGTTTTCATTTATTACTTTCGAAAACACTTTTAACTAAACCATTTTTTATGTACAAAAGGAAAAATAAAAAAGCGAAATCTGGAAAACAGATGCAATTGAATGTTGCAATGTTTTTACATATTTTCATAAAAACTCAATTTTGAGGATATGAAAAATTCGAAATATCATTAAATCTAAGTTTTAGCAAAAAATTGACGACAGTAAAACTTCAAGGCAAAAACATTTTTTATGAAATGATACCAGAATCAGGTTTCTTGGAAGAATGGTTTTTATTTTATAAAGGGAAAGAATTTTTTGCAAGGAATCGCGATTTTTCAAAACTTCAACATTGATTTCTTGTGACCACCCTAGGTACATAATAAATAATTTTATTTCAAAATTAATATAGTTACTTAACAATTAAAACTAATTTTATTTTAGTTGACTTACAAATTACATTACGTTGGAAAAAAGGAAAAGCACTTGCTATATTTACAAGTTAACCAAAACAACATTATTTAAAGATCAAATCAGAATTACTTCCTTAGTTTTAGGCTTTTCAACTCATTTTATGTCTTCATCAGACTCTTTGAAGTGAAAAAGCTGCAGTTAAAGCTTAAAGCGAATAAACTTGCATTAAATTGAGAAAAGAAAAAAAAATGTCAGAAACCCAACGAAAATTATAAATAATGTTGAAAGTGCTGTCCTTGATGTTTTAAATATAAATTAATACGTCTTTGCATGTTGTTTTCCCTCATTTTTAGTTCATCATCATCATCATCATCTAGCCCCCTTGCGTCCACTGCTGGACATAGGCCTCGCTCAGAGAGCTCCACTTTATTCTATCTTGGACAGTTTGAATCCAATTTCCAGTAATTCTTTTTAAGTCATCAGTCCATCTTGTAGGAGGTCTTCCCCTACTTCGCTTATCGGCTCACGGTCTCCACTCCAATAATCTCTTGGTTCACCTTCCGTCCTCCATACGGGCTACGTGTCCTGCCCAGTTCCATTTGAGTCGACATACACAATCGATAATGTCCGTTATTACCGTTCTTCGGCGAAGTTCTTCATTCGTTATGTGGTCGCGCAGTGATACTCCGAGCTTTGACCTTTCCATT